>PISX010014512.1:0-52745 GCA_004024625.1 Mellivora capensis
GTCAGCTCACCTGTACGGTGGCCGGTCAGCTCTCCTGTACACACGCTGGTCCCTCATCTCTTCGAATGACAGCCTAAACTATTTTTGAAGACTATAAATCACATCAAGTCTCACCTTTCTCAGAACGACACAGTGGTTCCCCTACGGCTTGGAATAAAGGCACACCTCCTTACCTCTGCAAGGCTCTGCCAGATCTGGTCCCTGCCCGCCCGGGCAGCCTCGTCACGGGCCGTAGGAACAGGGCACTTTTGTTTTACTGTTTCTCAAATTCACACTATGCTTCTCCATTGTGCTGTTTCCGCCTGTGCTGTTCCCTCTCCCTCGGGCCCTGTCCCCCCGACTCTTCCCCCGGTGGATGCCTACTCATCCCTCAGGCCTCCCTGGTCCCTTTCTGGGGGAACCGCCCATCTTCTGACTAGGTCAGCCCGCGACCGTGTGACCAGGCCACACTCAGAGGCCTAAAGGTGCACTGCTTCTTCTCGCAGGCTGAAGAGGTTCCGTCCCCCACCGGCCACCCCCGGGTGCACTCACACAGCTCCCTCCCACACCCGGGCCGTAGTGCAGCTCTTGCCCTGATTCCATTCCCACGGGGCCTGGCCTCAGCCACAGGTGTGGTCTGCGTGCCAGGAGTGGGCCCCGGGAGCCGGACCCCGGGGAGTTCTACACAACCTCTCCCTGCCATTCCACGGGCCGGCGCAGACCTCGGGCACCCACAGCTCACGATGAGGCTGGTGACCATGTTCTCTCATCCCGGCCCGTGGTGGAGGATCTCGGAGCCTTGGGGAGCCCCTCTCCGGAGCCTGGTGGCAGTCCTCTCTTGCATGGGAACTCCAGGACTGGCCGTGGCCAGGACGTGGCCCCTCCCACCTTCCCCTGGGTGTCTGGCGCCCTGGCTCAGGGCCGGGAAGGGAGTCAGGATGGAGATACTGTTGTGTTGAACGGCCGAGCTGACCGGATCGCTCCAGGTTCAGTGTCAAAGGCAGCTGGGGACAACCCAGTATGCGAGAGGGCAGAGTGAGGGACATTAGGTACTTCTGCTTGAGGGGGGTCTCACGCAGCCGTTTGAAACATCGTCACAGCTCTGCCACAAAGAGAACATACTTAGGACATACGGTGGATTCCAGACGAGGAGAAAGACTGCATCTCCTCATAATGAAGACTTCCGTCGCTCAAACATCCTCTCCAGCTTGCCTCCTCCCAGCGGCGGACACCTGCCCCTCGGGGTCCCAGCCTGACTTGTCCTCGGGGTGTCGCTCCGACACCCGAGCCAGCGGGCATCCTGTGAGCCGCCCTGCCCGGTTCCGCAGCACCCCTGCTGTCCGGCCGTCTTCCCAGCTGGACGGTCCCCACAGGCCGTCCGCCCCCGCTCTGTCTCTGTCACCTGGCAAAACAGTGACTCGCCTCCGGGTGGCCTCCGGGTGGCTGAACCCTGCGGGTTCCTGCGGCCCCGGGCCTGAAACCCAAGTGTCCATCGGGCCACGCTCCCTCCAAAACGAGGGTCTTCCTCGCCTGTCCCCACGTCTGGATTGTTGGCTCACAGACCCTGCCTCTGTCATCACAGGGGCTCTCCCCACCTGCCTCTATGTCTCTCCTCTCACAAGGACACCAGCCACGTGAGATCAAGGTCCCCAGCTTGGCCTGGTCGCCTCCAGCTGAGTCACATTCACGGGTACTGGGGCTTCAGCTGGGGACATATCCTTCTCCGAGACTCGATTGCACCTGCGACGGCGAGGAAGACAGGGTAGAAGGAAGTGAAGTGAGATCGGCCCCTCAGGCCCAAGCTGCTTCCCACACCCTCCAGGGGACACCCCTCCCTCTGTCAGAGGCTCCTGGCTGCTCCCAGTCCCTCAGCCCCGAAGGAGGCCCACGGCTCCAGGGGTCATCTTTCCAATGCAGCTGTGGCCTTAGGGTCTCTCAGCCCACGTCTCTCCCGCTCCCTCCTGGGATGGTCCAACACCCCAGAAACTTTTGATTGTCTAGTGCCCACAGCGCGTAAGAGAGACCTCTGCTTGGGGGGGAATGAGAGTTTCTTGATGGGCGAAGTGCGGGGTGGTGTTACCTTCTCCGGGGATCAGGGCTTTGTCTCCCCTAAAGAAGGCAGGACCCAGCAAGCAGGACGCAGGCATTTGGGTGGTGGAAGAGTGTGGGTCTTTGAGTAGCTGTCCGGGGATGCAGGTGCCTGTCCCAGATGTGGACACAGCCGGGCCACGCCCCGACCAGGGCCCAGGAAGCTCCAGGCCCAGGCCCCGGGGTCTGTGTCTTGGCATCTCCCGGGTGAGTGCGGCTCAGCTGCATGGGCGGCTGGGGGGCTGGTCCCTGCCGGCGGCTCTGCTCTCCTTGGGCTCTGGCACCCCTCCTTGCCCGGCGAGGTCTCGGCGAGCGCCTCAGTGCTGTTGGGGCTCCTTTTCACATCAACGCCCCTCCCGGTCACCATCCCGGTGAGCTCCTCGGAGGGCCCGGGCTGCTCCTTCCTCGGACTCGGCTCTGGAAGACGGCAGGTGCTCGGACGCCAGTGCCGTCAGGAGCATCTGCGGCCAGCACGGAGCCCGGGGCCTGAGGAAAGGCGGCCCCGGTTCCCCGCAGTCGCTGGTCCCGAGTGTGAATGCTCGTACCCCGCGGTGGCTCTCGGGCCACCTGCGTGCTGTCGCTCAGGAGCAGCAGGGCTGGGGAGATGGGAGCCCGCCCCCGACAGCTCGAGCCCCTGAGCCCCACGGGGTCCCCCGAACCTGCCGGGACAGGCTTCACCACCTCCTTAGGATTTCCAAACCTCATGCCAAGAAAGAGAAGGAGAGCAAGGGCGGGAGAAGGGAGGAGGGAGACAGACGGAAGAGGTCGGCGGGCCCAGCTGGGAGGAGGGCTCGCCCTCTGGCAGGCAACGCGACCCGCCAACCCCCCCACGAGGCTCCACTCCCGCCGCCTGCTCTAATAAACTCGAAACTCCAGTGACTTAAGTGAAGATTTCAGATTAACATTTAAATTAACACCGGACTGGAAATCTGGAGGCCCAGGTCGCTGATGTGACTCTGTTAACTTGTTCTGTGACCTGGGGCTGAAATTTAAAATGATCTTTTCTCATCGAGCCGGCCCTCCGTGGGGAGGTCAGGGATGGCGGACCTGGAGGGCCCCTTCCCTCCCAGTCCGTCCTGGAAGCGAGAGCCTCCCGTGCAGGTGGGGACCCCCTTTGACCCTGAGATGCTCTGCTCGACGGGTGAATGTGGATCCTCCCCACCCCGGGGGTCTGGGACTCCAGGCAGCCGGGGGCCACAGGAGAGAGAGGCACGAGTCGTGGGCCTCCCTGACCACTAAGACTAGAGGATGACCAGGGGCCCCGCCATCAGTGCCGTCTCTCCAAGGGTCCCTCTTCGAGAGCCCTCCTTTATGGGGCCTGTCTTGGTATCCCCGAATCCCGAGGGGGAAGGGAACAGGTGTTAACAGGTGACCGGATGGCCCCCAGGGGGCCAGACCGCTCCCGCCCTGTGGACTCCCAAGAACCAAGAACAGCCCAGATCAGACTGGAGTCAGAAACTTGGTTCTGCCACACAGAACAGAGAGCCCTTGGGGATCTGGGATCCCAGGCAGATCACCAGGGCAGGTTGGCGATTCCAAGAGTCTGGACTCTTCCAGAGGGTGGGGGAAGGGGCCGACCTGTGTGTGTCTGACGCTTTACAGACGCTGGAATCCTTGGACCAGGATGAGGGAACTGATGGTGAGTGGGGCTTGCCTGGGCGTAGGGTAAGCTGGAACAGTGGGTGGAGCGGCGTCCTGCACGACAGGGCAGAGCTGTCCCCAGCAGCGGAGGCCGAGCCCTGCAGCTCTTCCTCTGCTGTCTCTGCACGCCCTGGTCCCGAGGGCTCTGGCCGAGCTCGTCGGGGTCCCCACCGTGGGCTGGGAGGGGCAATACCAGGGCCGAGGGCGCATGCTACCTCTCCCTTCTGGAAGATCCCAGAACAGGGTCCAGAGCCACGGCCAGCTGTCAGGGACAGGGACAGAAGTGTGTGTTCTCTGTGGCCAAGCGCGTAGCTATGCGTTCCTTCACTGGGGACGGAGGGACACCTGTGGCGGGAGGAGAAAGTGCCACACGCACAGTCCAGGCAGTGACTGACGCCCCAGCGAGAGGCCCACACGCCTTCCGCCTCCTGCTGGCGAGGGCCTCGGGCAGAGAGGCTGTTTTGTTCAGGTAGATTGTGCCCAGAGACTGAGATTGTCCCTGCTGGGAAGTTCTTTCACACAGGTTCACTGCGGGCGACCACACCAACACCTCACAGACCCGTAGCGCCCGCCAATGTCTCTAAATGAGCCAATGAGGAAACGACCCTCCGAACCCAGGATACGTGAATCCCACTATTGTTCCAGGCAAAGGGGGATGAAGGAAACAAAGCCCAGGTTTAGCGGAGGTGAATTCTCCATCCCTTGTTTCTCGGTGGATCAGTCCTTCCAACCAAAACCCCGGCACCAGCTCCCCGCCCGGGTCCCTCGCTGCTGGGCCACGGGGAGGGCGGGCTGCTCCGGACGGTCTCTCTCGGGGGCCACTGCACATCCAGAGGTGTCCACGAGGAGAAGCCTGCCCACGGCAGGAGCAGGGGCCTCGAGGTCGTCGGAGAGCTGCCGAGATCAGTAAGGAGTAGACTCGCCCGGTCAGAACCCTCTGGAAGACCTCCCGAGTCCTGGATGTTGGAGCGACGAGATCCCGCAACGGCGGCCGCCCGAAGGTGCTTATCACGGAGCACTCGGTAGCCTGGTGGTTTTGATAACATCATCCTGACACGGCCTCCTCAGTGCCAGCCATTTCTTTCTGGGGTCAGCACAATTCCATAAAATAAGTTCCAATCGCAAACAACTTGGTCTGAAACAAGCTCGCAAAACAATTTGAAATCCCCACCATGAGACGCGTGCGGTCCTGGGGACGCGGGCAGGACTTCTCGCTCTGTAACAGGTACTCAGAGTGGTCTGGGCTGCTCATGAGGGCTGGGAGTCACCTGGCCAGTTGCGGGTGGAGGCAGGACGGCGCCCGGGTCTGAGCTCTGGATCTGCAGGCAGACGAGGCGCTCAGGGCGGCTGGCTTCCCGGCTCGCGGAATCCTGGGGCAAGGTGCTTGATCTCCCGGTCCCGGCCGAGAGATGGGGGTGGCACCGGGGTCGCTCTCCCTGGCTGTGTGCGTGTGGAAGGCACGCCACGTGGGAGCACAGCTTGTCCACGCCCAGAGGGCAGGGAGCAGCCAGCAGAGTGGGCGGCCGGCCAGACTCTGCTGGGCCTTTGTTCTCATTGGTGCAGGCTGAGCCCTCAGCCTTCCTCCTCGGACGTGTGATCAGGAAACAGCGCTAAGGCCATGGGGTCTCCGGTGTCAGAATTCACACGCTGGGCATTTAAAGGTTATGCTGTTCTAACAAAGGGACCGGAATGTTTGCACAAGAACATGCTCGTGCCTCCTTCTGCACCAGAGTGGTCCTGAACGGTGGGGCCTTGTTTGGGGTGGGGTGTGGGGGGGTCATGCAGAGGACCAGGTTCCCCCAACATCCCTCCTCCACGGTCGGTGCAAAGAAGGCAAGTCCAGAATCAGTTTCCTGTTGGGCAAACAACGTTGGGGGCATCATTTCGTTGACTTGTTAACGGTGACAATTCTTAGCTGGGTAGGTGGGACCTGGAAAGAAGGGACAAAAACCAGCCACGTAGCCCGTAAGAGGCAAGTTTCGGAGGCTCCCTGAGATTTTACATCCAGCAAAAATGGGTCATCGGGAGCAGGGCCCAGTTGGGGCAAACCTTTCCCATAATGCACTCTGAGGTTCCCTGAGTGTAATTAATGCGACCCAGTAGGGCCTGGGGGTCTCTGACGGGCTAGGAGCAAGGGTCTCTCTATTCTTTAAAAAAGCATATTTTAAACGAGAAGGTGAAACGTATGTGGTTTAAAAAAAGACACTGTACAAAAGAGTGCACAAAGAAAACGAGTCTCTTGGAAAGCTCTGTACATCTCTGCATGTGGAGAAGCGTCGGAGGACGAGAACCTTCCCTGCTTCCGGGGGCTGCGCACGTGCTGAGGGTCCCGCTGGAGAAGGACTCTGAGGGGCCTTCCTCTGCCCCTTCCGGAGGTAACTGACGCTTTGTGCCTTGTTCAGCGTGCAGGGCCCTGGCAGACGAGGTGGAGTACGACGTCACCCAGGCTCGGCAGAAGAAGACCAAGGTGGGCGCCTTCCGGATAAATCCTGACGGGACGCAGGAGAGGAGAAAGGTAGCGGAAAAGAAATCACGAGCCAGTGTATAATTGCGGATGTGGGCAATTACCAACCATTTATCCAAACAGCAGTTGGTCTTAATCTTGTAACCTTCCTCTTGTTCAGGGTATCAGCTCTAAATTGCTTCTGAGTCCTGGGGGACCCAAAGTAATCTTTAAGCTTGAAATTGAAGTCTCTCTCCCAGCACCTAAATTTTGTGTCTTGTCATGTCGGAAGACATCTCGGCCCTATTGTTCCTCAGGATAAAAATAGCACTTCCATGGTTCTTGGAGGGCCAGCAGGGGCCCAGGGCGGCTTCGTGGGCTGCCTGGAGCCGCCAGAACCCGAAGCACCCTCCCCGAGGCTCCCGCCCCTCCCTCCAAGGTCTACAGAGATGGCTAGTGGGGTGGGAGTGCCAGACCCATCTCCGGGACAGACTGGACAGACGCGGGCCCTTGTCTGAAGGGAAAGAAGGATGTGGTTCCTCCGCGGAGACCTTTGGAGAGGGGCCTGCCCCTGCACCGCTGACGGTGGGTCTGAGGAGCCGGGAGGGTTGTGGGGGGCCACTGTGAGCGCTCGTCTCCTCCCCAGCCTGGCACTAGGGCCCTGATGCTCCAACACAGAAGCCGACTGCAGTGCCATCCTGGGCAAAACACAGTCGGAGAAGTTTTCTCCGGAGTCGCCCACCTTACTCTGAGCAAAACACGAACCAGTTTGCGATTCCTTGCTCTTTCGTCCAATGGACTGTGCTCTATTTTAGGGCAAATAATTGAAGTGGTCTGTCTGCTTTTTCCGGTATTGCATGCCCATCAGAGAGGAAGGGAGGAGGGGAGGGCAAGGTCCCTCCGAGGAGTCCATGGGGAGTCGCCCTGCGCGCCAGCCTTAGTGGAGGGCCCCGGTGGGATGTTGGCCCCGGTCCGGAGGGCAGGACGCTCTCCTCCAAATCGGCACACCTGCTGCATCCGAGGGTGGGAGCTCAGGTCTTTCTTGAGTTCGTTGTGTCTTGAAGTCAGAGACAAGGACAGATCCCTAAAGTTCAGGTGATGTCACCGAAAGGATCACGGTAACTGTGCGGGCCGCTGCCGCTGCTCACCCACAGGCCTCCCCTGGCCCCGCGGGGTCACAGCGGACGAGAGAGGAGCAGGCCCAGGCCCTGGCGCCCGCCGCAGCAGACTCCCGCGGCCAGGCAGGGCCGGGAAGATGTCCGTGCGCAGACCCGCAGCCTCGAAACGAACGGGTGTTGCCTTGGTTAGCATGTGGTTATCCGACGCTTTGTTAGTGCGCCTGGGCCCAGAGAGAGGAAGACATATGTCTTTCAAGAGTCCGGGGGTGAGAGGGAGGGAGGCGGGAGACACGGGGGGTCCCAGGCCGAGGGCACGAGGCCGGCCCGCAGAGCCTCAGGGCCCAGGCTGGGTGGAGGGCCGCGTGGGGGTTCGCGGGGGCACACCCAGCCCTCCTGCGTCCTGGCTCGCCCTGCGTCCTGGCTCAGGTCCCTCCCAACAGGGACTCACGTTGCCCTGGAGAAAAGAAGCCTCCTCTCCCTTCCTCCTGTTGCCAAGCACATTCCTCCTTGAGTCAGTCAGAGCTGCGACAAGCTTTCAGTTTCGCTGCAAACTCTCGGTCTGCTGGGCTGTTGGAAAGCCATCCTTCCGCTGTGTTCCTCGGTTAACCAGGGTGACCTCACAGTCGCGGCTCAGGGAGTGGATGCTGCCCTGGGTCGTGCTCCCCTTGGGGTCGTGCTCCGCTTGGAGCTACCCGCGCCCCCCCCCCCAACAGGGCTCCCCCCCCAGGCACGAGGGTGGGTCTGCTGCGCCCCCAGAAGGCAGCTCTTTAAAGCCCCCCTGTTTGGGAGCCATGTGGTTTTGAGGTCAGGGGTGGAGGTCAGCTTTCCTGCCTCCAGCCAGCTCCCAGAAGGACCCCAACAGCCCCCGTGGTTGAAAGAACCCCACGGTCTTCCCCAGGAAGCTGCCAGGACGTTGCATCCTCCAACTCAGAAAGCTCTCCCCTGCTGTGATCCAAAACCCCGTGGCGTGGTTTCCTTTGGCTGCTTGGCCAAACTTGAAATGCAGGGGAGCCTCACGGTGTGAAGGCAGGCCCTTCAAACGTCCATCTTGGATGGGGGCCAGGTGGTTCTCGCCTCGTGTGGCTCCAGAGGCATTTCTCTGTCCTTCTGCTATGAGCACGCAGGATGTGCATTCGGCAGAGAACAAAGCAAGTGCCTAGCAGGAAGCTGAAGGAGGGAGCTGGGCCGGGAGAGGCTTCAGATGCCTGGGGCCCCTCCTGGGCCACAGGGACGTGGCTGGCCAGAGAGGCGACACCACACACCTTCCAGCATTTTTTTGCTTTTTCTCCCCCCTTCTCGTTCTGTGTTTCTCCAAGGGAGAATAAAGGGAAACACTAACGTGCAGGCTGTGTCCTCAAAGCTGAGGGAGCAAGGCACATCCTCCCCAGGGTCCTTGGAAGGTCTCCCCTTCCTCGGAGCACTGGCGGGAGCACCCCCTGAGAGAGTCTGGGTTCGGAGGGGGACGGGGGATGAAGCGACGTGAGTTGGTCTTCTGAGCACAGCGTGGAGGATAAATGCAGGAGATGGTCCGTGTCCGTGCCAGGCTCTTTACTCTGTGTCTGGCCTGGTGCTGGGGCTGGCCTGGGCAGGGTGGTGTGGACAGGAGGCACATGGGCCCCTGCTGCTCTGGGCCAGGTCTCACTCGGTGAGAAGATTTGAGGACAGTGAGGGGGAAACCCTGAGTTGTGGCCACAGCTGCCCTGTCCCTGTGTGCTTGCCAGGCTGCACCCCTGCTGGCCCCACTGTGTTCGGGTGGGCTGGGCTGTCTCCCTGTCCCTCACTGGCTCCCAGCTGGCCTCATGTTGAGCTCTTGCTTCCATCTTTCCTCCCTCAGCTCCACGCACACATGAGCCAGAGCTGGCCTGCCTCTGGGGTCACTCGCTAGAGTCACAGACTACCAGACGTGGCTGCTGATGTGGCCACCAGCAGGATGCTGGGAGGCGGGGACACCGTGAGAGCTATCCCTTGGAGGACTGGGCAGGACTCCGGTGGGGCAGGGTCAGGGGAGTGGGGGGGAGCCGTAGCAGCTGCAGACTTCCAGCAAGACCTGCTCTTGGCCTGACAGTTTTCCCCAACTGAGCAAGAAGGGCTAACCCCCCAGGGAGCAGCCCCAGGAATGGGGGTTTCAGTCCTCCTGGGGGTCTTCAGAGCACTTGTCAAGTGTGCCGGGCACAACTTCGAGGAGGTCCTGAGTAGAGTTAGGCCCAAGCTACTCCCGGAGAGCACACCTTTCTTGGCTGCCCCCACTTCCCAGAGCTCTGCCCCTTTTGCTCCCATGCCTTGGGGGCCTCCCGAGCATGTGGCCGCTGGAGGCTTCCTTCGGGGCACACTGTCCCTCAATGAGCCTCCAGTTTCCTTTGAGTTATGCTCACAGATCTGAGTGTGGAAGTGTGGGAGCTCTTGGATGGAGGCAGGAGCCCCGCCAGCTCTCCACCCGGCCAGAGCCTGGGAGAGGACACCCCCATTTCTCTGAGTTGTGATGGGCCCAGGCTGACACACAGTTGCCACACAGACCAGCAGGCTGCGGGGGGCTTGAGCCCCCCTGAGCAGGCTGCAAGGGAATGGCACGTGCGGCCGGGGTGTAAGGAACAGTGTCTCCTGCTCTAACAGCCATGACCCTCTGGGTAGCTCGCGGGTCTTCAGTGTCCGACGTTCGAGACGGCCCCCACGACAGATGGACGTACAGCCCGCGGGCCCAAAGATTGACGAGGCTTTGCTGGGAACGTCCTCCTATCTCCTCCTTCTAAACAGAGACACTGAGTTCACCCACAGCCACGTTTTTTCTTGATGTTGTCTAAGGAAAGGCACATGCTTGTCCCTGTCTCGCCGGGCCATGTCCCTGCAGCCGAGTCGGGACAGAGGGTGTGCAGAGCCCTCCCCGAAGTGCCCGGTGCTGCACGCAAGTGGTCTATCCCCGCTTGACACCTCCCCTGCCTCGTGACAAAGCCACATCCCTGCAGTGAGAGACAGGCGACATCAGGTCCTGGGTGCCCTCTTCCTCGTTTTCAACACGGAATGGCAGCAGGTGTAGGAACACGGTGAGCCACACAGCCCAAAGCAATCCGGAGGCAGAGTCATTTGGTTTGTTTTTTAAGCAAGTGTGTCTCCTCCTCTCCTACGAAGGACAACAGACAGACCTGCTAGAATGGGGTGTAAGTGAATTTCTAAATTTTTTTTAAAGATTTTATTTATTTATTTGACAGAGATCACAAGTAGGCAAGAGAGGCAGGCAGGGAGAGGAAGGAAAGCAAACTCCCCGCTGAGCAGAGAACCCGATGCGGGGCTCGATCCCAGGACCCTGAGACCATGACCTGAGCCGAAGGCAGAGGCTTTACCCCACTGAGCCACCCAGGCGCCCCTGTAAGTGAATTTCTACTCTCGTGCTAGAGACCCAGAGTCCGGAAGCAGCAGTGTAAGGACGTACACTCCGTCCCCTGGACACAGGAGCTCCAGGTCCCTGCACTCCTACCTGGTGGGGCCCAGGACGTATCTGTCTCACGTACGAGCAGTAGCTGAAAATGCAGAACACGAAGGCTTCCTTTGCCTCGACTGAGTGAGAATATGCCGAGTTCTCTAAATTTTGGAAGTTCAAACAGCAAAGCCCATCCATCAATAACGATGGTGGTGTAGACTAGAAGTAATGTCTTTTTGGTAGATTATTTTAACATTTCTGGAAGGTAAATAAGACCACTTTAATTAGCTTCACTTTCTTTTTTTCCTAAGTAATTTCTACACCCAACATGGGACTTGAACTCGCAACCCTGAGATCGAGAGTTGCATGCTCTCCTGACTGAGCTAACCAGGCACACCTAATTAGCTTCATTTTAGAAATATGGTTGAGGCTCAGAAAGCTTTAGTGATTCCCTAAATTTTGGCAAATTGGTATTAATTTAACTTGCTGGTAAGTCAACTTAGATTCCACATCATTTGCTATCGATAAAACAACCCTGTCCTATTATATCCTGCATAACACGAGGTTACCCCAGCATCATGGAGTTGTGCAGTGCACAACCGGCACAACTGTATGTGGGGCCCTGTTTGCTGTTGAGATGAGAGGCACGGGCCTTTGTAATAGGCTGGCTAGGAGGCAGAGGGGAATTTAGTCCCTAGGTAATTTTCAGACTATAGCCTGCCACCTGCAGGTGTGGTGGGGGGAAACCAGGATGTCAAAATACAAAATATCAGAGTGATCAGAGCAAAGGAAATGCTATCTTGTGACACCACGTAATGAGCTGCAATGCAAAAAGTGGGTCATGTCCAAAAAACTGAAAGCCACCATAGCAGATGGCTGTTCTCAGCATGGGACAGTAGCCTAAAGATATTTCATCTGGGAAGATTATTAACACCCAAACAGTGCTGGAGTATTTCCTGACTCCCTCTGCAGAACCCGACAGGACTTGTCTAAAACCAGACGCCACGGCGAACCCGGCTGGGAGCTGGTGGTCTATACAATTCCTAGGCCAAGGGTGCTGGGCAGCAGGGACAGGGCTGATGTCTCCCCAGCCCAGTGGCAGCCCCAGTGGCTGTGTCCCCATGCGATGATCCTGCATCAGGATCCAGGAGCAAGTTCAGCCCATGCTGAATGTGGTGTAGACACGTTCTCACCTGGAAGGAGTGATACCCGGACTGCGGGAACACCACATGGGATAACCAGAAGACATAACATTTGTTCTTTGTCTTTCATTCCCGGCACACAGCTCCGGGGACCTGGGTAGTGTCCCAAGTGACTGGGATGAGAGCTGATGCTAATGAGGTGACCCTTGGGATTGAACTCTCAATCCTAACGGACTCCCTGGGGAGGGGAGAGGGCTGGGTCAAGGTTCAATCACCAATAGCCAATGATTTGGTCAACCACACTGACATACGAAACCTTCATTACAACATTCAGAGCACGAAAGGGAAAGCTTCATATCCTGTTCTTCTTTTAACACGTGGGAAATTTGGGGCAACCCTCTTGGGTCCCCTGCCTGCTTGGGAGCCTCATACTATCACTTTGCTTTGCTGCCTAAAAAAAAAAGAAAGAAAAGAAAAGAAAAATTTGGGGGGTGCCTGGGAGGCTCAGTTGCTTAAGCATCTGACTTTGGCTCAGGTCGTGGTCTTAGGGTCCCATGGTGGGCTCCCTGCTCAACAGATGGAGAATCTGCTTCTCCATCTCCCTCCGCCCCCTGCCGCCCCCCACATTCATGCTCTCTCTCTCTCAAATAAACAAAATCTTAAACACACACCACACACACACACACACACACACACACACACACACGGGAAATTTGTCCCAAAGCCCCACCTCCAACCCCAAAGCACTTCTCTCCTGGGTCAGGGTCAGGAGAGTCCTCAAGACCCACAGCTAAACCCCTCTCTGGCCAAGGGAACCTGCCCACTGGGGGTCTCCATTGGCGGAGACCCTGACTCAGGTCCCCGGAGGGAGCCTGCTTGAGCATAGGACGGGCAACAGGGGTGGCCTCTGTACATGGGAGGCTGGAGGGTGGCTCTCTGCTGTTCAGCGTTCTGGTACTAAGCAAGGAGCGCTCAGGGAACAGGGGTCGGGAGGTGGGGGGGCAGACAAGCAGCCAGCCGGAGCCCCGGTGTGGTGCGGGAGCCTGGAGATGGGGGCCGGGGCCAGTCGGGGGTTCTTCCTTGCATTTTCTGGTCAGCAAGGGGAGGCGATGGTGTGCGGCTGGATTGCAGGGCCGGGAACTCTACCGAGTAAGCAGGAATCTGGGGGTCACCCCTAAGTTGGTCTGTGAACATTGTCAGCCCATAGACAACATTTTACTAAGTGTTACTTTGATAAAAATCGTGACTAAAAATGTCTTCAGGAAACTGTAGATCACCAACCATAGAAAGGCAAAACAAAAAGCAAATCCCAAAAACCAAAGCAGAAAGGCGTTTTCAGTGCAAAAAAAGAGGTTATGAACCAGTTTGTACGGCGGCCCTGTGTATACACGTGCGTTGTGGGCGGAAAGCTTCCAGAATATGCTTCATAACGGCGGGCACACTTATCCTTGGGTACTACTGTGACTGTCTTCTCTTTTTGCTTGTCTTTTAAATTTTTTTCCATACTGAACACATTATCACTGTAATTAAAAAAACACAAAGTGTGGGTTTTGGGGTGGTGTTTTGTTTTTTTTTTTTTTTTTAGAAATCAAAAGAATTCCATGTCATTTCAAGAATTCTAATGCTAAAATGTAGCATTGTTCTTAGTGGGAAAGACAGGCACACAGACTCCTGGTTTTCTTTTTTACAAAGTACTTGACATAAAGCTACATTGTGGCTTTCTCCTGATTTGTTCAGTGCCCTTTCCTAGGGCTCATACTGGCCTATGAGTAACACAGTCGGCATGCACTTGTCGCCTGGACGTTGTGAGAGTCCCTGGAAGACAGGGTTGGACTGGGTGGCTTTTAAGCTCTGTCTGGTCTGGCTCTGTCTTCTCCCTGTAGTCTTTGCGCCCAAGAACCTTCCCTGGGACGCAGGTCTCCCCTCTCCTAACCTTCTTCCGGGAAACGGACAGGTGTTAGTGTGTTCGGTACGAGATGACACGGACCGGTCCGCTTACACTCTTTGTCTCTCTTCCTCCCAGGAGTGAGAAGAGTGAAATCTAGTCCTGGAGACCGAACAGTTGGGGTTCTGTGCGCTTGTGAGAAAAATCTGTCTGGGGACTTTAATTGTGTATCATCTTTTATTTTACTTCTCTACCTTTTTGTAAAAGAGAACCACCACAACTCAAGGTTTTGCCAACATAATTCTTTAGTGTCCCACGGCGGGAGCCTAGTCCTTGCTCACGCCGGGCCCCCCTGCAGGTTGGCAGGGGGTCAGTCCCACCCCGATTCCTGGTCACTGTCCCTAGAGTCCTCGTTGTGCAGCAGGATGGTAGGGCAGGAGGAGTACTTGGGGAGGTTTTCTGGGCGGACCTCATGAAGAATGGGTACCTTACCTTTACCCACGCGCCGTGGCTGGAATGTCACACGTCCTCACCCAGCTGCAAGACGGGCTGGAAACAGCCGTGTGTCCAGGAGGAGAAAGAGACAGTGCAGTGACCATTTTGCCGTTGCGCGGGTGACACGGCGTGCATCCCAGAGCTCGGTGTGCGTGAGTGGGGTTCCCGCAGACCCAGCACCGTAGAGCTCGAGTTCAGAGCCGCCTGAGGCTCGACAGCCTCCCAGGGCGAGCAGGACCCCCGGCGAGCCCCACAGGCTTACCTGGTAACACGGCCAGGGGGGACCAGCCCGGCCTGCACCCTAACCCCCGCCCCGGGTTTCTGGCCTGTGGCCAGTTCTTCCAGCAAACGTCAGTAGCCAGAGCTCCACGGAGAATAAGATCCCTCGCTGTTTAAAACAGGAAGGAATTTGATGGAGGCTTTTAGATGCTTCCACACCCAGACCCCCAGGGAGCAGCCCACAGGAGAAGGGAGAGTCCAGAGGCTGCAGCCCAGCAGCCCTGCTGGGTTCAGGGGGACTGTCCTGAGCTGTGACTCAGGGCCCAGCAAGTGACTGTGGCTGCTGCCCTTGCAGCTGGGACCTGCCTGCAGGGTCCGCTGCTGTAGAAGGAAGAAAATGGACGCCCTCACCCCCGGCCCCATCTTACTACGGTTCCCATGCCGGGGTGCCGGGAACCACTCCGGAAGCTTGTGGGGAGGCTGCAGACACGCTGGTCGCTGGTCGGAGCAGAACAAGCTGCAGATAGATGGCCTCCCCTCCCCTGTCTCCCCAGTCACACGGGAATGCGTCCAATTGGCAAGTCCTCTGTCCCAGAAAGAACCTCAGCTGCCAGGAAGGCCGAGCCGTCTGCCCCCCAGTGCCCGGTGGAGGCGGCGGGCTGGGGCCACATGCCAGCCTCCCCGCGTCCAGCCCGCTGGCTTCCCGAGCAGAGCGGCGGCCTGGCTGTGAGCAGGGAGCCCGTCGGCGCCACTGTCCTCAGGCTCTGTGCTCTGTGCAGTGGAGGCTCTCACATCCTCCGGGGACACCTTCTCGTCTCACTCCCACGGGTTCCGTGAAGCCCAAGTTCCTTCTTTGACCCATGGCACCTCTGTCGTTCCTGTGACCGTGAACTTAGGCTCTGGCCTCTCCCCATCTTTGGAAGACTCCTTCCGGTACTCAGGCTCTCCCCTCCCAGGGGCCCCACGCTGGCCAGGGAGGCTGACCCGGGGTCTTGGCCCGGCAGCATGGACCTCCCTGGAGGCAGGGGCAGAAAGGCCTGCCGAGCAGCCCACAACCAGCAGAAAACACGCATTTGCTACTGGATGATGAGTGGGGGCGCCAACGCGGGTTGCTGGGGAGAGTCGGCTGCGTGGGGGGCCGGGGGTGTGGAGTCTGCCTTCCGGAACTGGGGCAGGCTCCTGGGTCCGTCTGCTCATCCTGGGGTGGGAGGAGCCTCCTACAGGCTCTCTCCCTCCTGCCACATGTCCCACCACCTCCCGGGCTCCTACCTGGCCCAGATGGCTCCCTCATTAGCCAGGGATGCCTCCAGCTCCCTTCGCCCCCTTCCAGAGAATAGTCCTGACCCAGAAAGTACCACCTCCTCCACCACCAGCCTTTTTCAACTGCACCATGGAAAGGTGACATGCTCCACCGTCCCCTGCCCTCCAGACGCGAGCGCCGGGCAAGGGCTGAAGGTTCCTGATCCTATGCCCTGTTTCTGTCACTCACAGAGTGGCCTGGAGTCTGGGAACCCTGTGCCCCCAAGCAGCTGGAGGCCTTCTGTGTCCTGCGGGACCGCCGGGTCCTCCTTCTACCCCACCTCCCCGTCTCACGCAGCCCCTCCTCGCCCCCACCTCCAAGTTGCCCAGGACCTGTCCGGGGCTGCCTCTGGGTCAATGCCATTGCCCCCCCACCAAGACGGAAACAACCCCCACAGACCATTGCTTCCTTCTCAGCCTGGCGGGTCTCCGGGGAGGCCAGGGTGAAATGCAAGCCCGGGCGACAGGAGCAAGCGCTGCAGGCTGTGTGTGTGCACACGTGTGTGATGTGTGCATGTGTGTGTGTACACACGGCACAAATGCATGAGCTCGGGGCTGCCTATCACAGAGCAGAGAGCGTGAGACTCGGTCTCATGACCTAGGAGGGCACGCAGGCCTCGCTGGGGCCCAAAGGGGGACCCTCGGGCCGCAGGGACTGTTTGTGCCCCGGAGCGGGGCGAAGACCCCTTTCTCCCACCCAGCGGTTTGCGGGCGCAGGGGTGCTGCTGCTGTTCCGGGAGGGGCCAGCAGGGGGCCCTCTCCCCAGGGCGTCGACCCTGCCCGGCCCACCTCGCCCCAAACCGGGATAAACACTCCTGGTGCCCAGGGATGTGGGCGGAGGATGACGCAAGACTAAAAGGGAAGGAGGTTACTTCAGTCCTCTCGGTGGGCGCTGCGGCAACCAGGGGTCGAGCAGCCCAGCGTTGGCCCCGTTGGGCGGGCGCGAGGAGGACAGCCACGGGGGCCGCCCGGCGCGCAGACCTCCGCGGGGACGGGGACGGGGACGGGGACGCGGCGGCCTGCAGCCCCGAGACCGCTTCCCGGCGGGCGCTCAGGGCCCCGCCTGGCACCGCGGGCGGGTGGGATTCGGACCTGAGGCCGCCTGGACGCGCTCCGGGGTGTCGAACCGGGCGAGGACCGCGGGAAGAGCCGCAGGACCCTGGCGCCGGGTGGGCGCGCGGGGTCTTCGCTCGCGTTCATCCAGGCCTCGTGGCGGCCGGTGGCCCGCGGCCCCCTCCGGCCCCTCGCTTGCGCCCAAACTGGGGGGGAGTGAACTGGAACGTTAAATTGCAGACGCCCCCGTTGTCCCTCCTGCTCTCATGCCCGGTCTCCAGGGCGGAGCGACACCGCGAGGCTCTGCATTGCCGAATCCGGCCGGTTCCCTGGGTGAGGCCGGCCGGGCGCTGGGAAGAAGCCTGCGCTCCTCGGTCGGGGGTCGGGGCTCGGGGGCGGGGTGACCGCGGAAGGGCAGCGCCGTGGAAACCTGCTGCGCACTTACCTGCCTGGGGTGTACAAAGATCCCGGTCACCGCGCCGGGTGAGCTCCGTCTGCTGGACTCCCCGTTTCTCTGGTGGCGAGAGAAGCCCCCTTAGACACGGCCCGTCATCTCACCTGGAAGTGAGCAACTTGGAAAGCATGTGCGTGGGAGGCGCGGTTACCTTTCTTGTTCCCTGACTCTAGGGGTGAACTCTTGGGTCTGGTCTGGGAGACAAACTTTGTTCATAACGTTGGGCAGGGGCCAGAGGCCTGTGGGCGGGACAAGCCAGAGCCCAGGCCTGGAAGGGGTATCCTGGGAGTTCCCAATGCAAGTTCTTCTCGTTGGGTTTGATTTAAGAACGGCGCCTGGGTGGCTCAGTCGGTTGCGTGTCCTGCTCTTGATTTCAGCTTAGGTCTTGATCTCAGTCAGGGTCGTGAGTTCGAGCCCCACGTTGGGCTCCGTGCTGGGTGCGGAGCTGCTGTAAGTGGTAAACAAGCAAGCATCAGTATCATTTCCCTTACGGAGCATCCTACCAGCCATCGATCTAAGTCAACTATTTTGAGCTGGTATTCACACATATTCTATTTTACGTGCTCAAACTGGCATCTGGAACCCAGGCTGGCTTGGTTGTCACACTTAACGCAAAATAGGCAGTGAGGGTCAGGGTAATTTATAGCAAGGAGGGGACTCCTTTTGGCTGAGGTCCTTTCTAATGCTTCTGGACCTCCTTGGGTGTTGGTGTTCAGGGGCTCAAGGCTTAGACGTCTAGGCCACTGACGAGGCAAAATCCCCCTTCCCTTTTCCGAGGAACTCTGTCCCTTTAGCTGTCTCCACTGAGCCTGACGCCCCGCCTGGGGTTTCCTGCGGCTGGATTGTGTGCGGCTAAAGGCCCCAGAGCTCCCCAGCGCTCAGCCGAGCAGCTCTCGGGAAACGGAAATACCAAGAAGGAATTATCCCATCTCTGAGCACGGGCTGTGTGTCTTCGGGCACACCTCCGTCTGACTAGGAGGTGCCCGTATGCTGACCCGCAGGGAGGTGAGCCAGGCAGGATGGCCCCCCCGGTGGAAGGCTGCCACCACCCCAAACCCGCCGTGTGCTGGGCAGTCCCTCGTGGGGCCACACCAGCCCCTGCCCTATTTTCCAACAATGTGCAGACCTGCTCAGCGTTCTCTGAGCCTCCCAGACTTAAATGCCAGGACTAATGTAACGACCCATGTGCTAGAGTCAAACAGCGTTGAGGGAAAGAAATTCTGTAATTTAGCTCAGTATTAAGCCCCAGAGGCTAGTGTCCAGTATGGACACTGTTCCTCAAGTTTCAAGTTTAAAAACTTGAAGTTAAAAACACTGAGCATAGAAGGCAGACATTAAGACATCAAGAATTTTGGCGTGCTATGACCCAATTTTTTCTCTTGCAAAACGTTGATCTACAACAAGAAGTCAGCTAACAAGGAAAGGGTCCCACAGGTTGCAGGGCGTGTGGGCCACAGAAGCCTGTCCCCCCTGTCCCGCCTCCCCACCATGGGTGTGCGCACTGAGGCCCAGCAGGTGGGACCTGCCGGCCTGGGCTGACCAGGAGTTCAGCCTGATGCCACTCCGAGGAAGCCCAGGGCAGTGACTCGGGGGCCTTACAAGCCCCCGCGGACACGGAGAGCCTGGGGGAGGAGGTGCTCCTGGCCTCCAGTGGCCAGAGCCGGGTGTGGTGGGAGGCCTTGGAAGCACAGGAGAGGCCCCACGATGGAGGGGTCTCCGGTCTTAAATGCCAGCGGCGCCGAGGGGGAGAAGCCGAGTTCTACGGAGACCAGGTATTTCCTTTCCTCAGATGGGGAACCCCAGCGTTTGGGGAAAGTCCTGCCTCTAACTGCACAAAGAAGGCCCTGCTCGACATGCATCGTGGTTTTAGGGTCGCAGGGCCCTTGTTGCCACTCTGGACCTGGGCCGGGGTCAGATCCGGTCGGGAGAAGGGGACGCGTCATTAGGAAACTGAGGAGTTGATGTACCTAGGTCTGGGGCGACAGTGCCCCCAAATCCACATCTGCCCAGAGCCTCAGAATGTTACCTTGTCTTTAAACACGATCTTCAGAGTTGTTCTCAGTTGGGACGGGGCCATCTCGCACTGAGATAAGCCCAATCCGAGGACTGCAGCTCCCCCCACCCACCCGAAGGCCAGCAGGGACACACAGAGACGCAGAGGGGAAGTGGCCTCAGGGAGAGAGGCAGGGATCGGGGTGGGGGGGGGGTGCCAGCAAGCACGGCCGGAGCACGGCAGGGGCGAAGCGTGCGGTCCCGCAGGGGAGAGAGATCGGAGGCTCGGGCACAATGTGAAAAACAAACAAAACGAGACCACGAGCCAACAGTCGTGCCGAGAGATTTCTGGTCAACAGCTCTGTCTGGTTTCTCTGGGAGATCTGTAGATTGGCCCCTCGGGCCTCAGTCATCCCTCCGCCCAGCATGTCCTCTGCATGTCCACTGCCCTCCAGTGGCCTCTCCCAGGCCATCAAGCCCAGTGCTCACCGCTGGGGCCAGCGGTCTCCATACAGGTGGACGGTCTGGGTCCACAACCAGGTCTCTAACAACAGAGACACCTTTTCAGAGATCAAGATGCCACATGTTTGGAGAAAAATGGGAGCCTCGGGACGCCTTTGGAAGGAAGTACAGACAAGCTCCCCTTCTTTGGAGTTTGGCTCTAGACGAGGGGCTGCCTGGCACAGCGTGGACAGTCCAATTCAGTGCCCAACCCGAACGTCCCTTCTCTCCAGTTTCCATGTGACCTGCACATTGGTGACCACAGCCCATCCCTCCAGCAGAGCTTAATGTGGGACAGAGAAGGGACAGTGACCTGTGACCGGGGCCACCATCACCCAGCTGCCTGATACCTGGCCGGTGTGGCTCAGGAACCAGCCCCTCGGCCATCCCACACTGGGAAGAGGAGTGGAAAGCCGTGAAGGGAAGCGTTGGCATGGTCAAAGCTCTGATTGAGAGACTTTAAATTTTATATTAAGAGGGTCTTATTCTCCTGCCCATTGTTTAAGTCAAGTGAAAAAATAATTAGGCTCTTTGGACCCTTCTCATGTCTTTCTCTGTGAACTTTCTGGATACATCAGAGTGAGGGAGCCTCTCCAGCCATGTTGAATTGTTAGAGTTTGGGCCTGTCTGGAGAGTTCTGCTCTCCCTTCTGTATGAAAATGTGGAATTAAGGGTCATCTCTAATATTGTGAGGCTACTTGATTTCACTAATGAGATCATCTGGTTAGCCAGGCAGCTCTCAGGCCGTCCTGACGTATCAGGAAGGCTCGAGTTCTGATGGAGGGCTCAGGCGATGCCAATCGAAGGCTGGGTCTCTGTGGGCTCCTGGGGTTCCCCCAGCAGTGGGCTGACCATGGGCAGAGGCGCCTGCTGGGCTGCGAGCGGCTCTCGGGTGAGAAGAAGTCGGAACAGGGATACTTGTGTCTGAAGACTCCACTTTGGGCTTTCTAATTTTTTTTTTCATTAAAAATTTTACATTACCCGAGTCACACGCGGCGATCTGAGCTGGAGGCGTGCAGACGACCTTGGAATCCACCTTCCCATCCACTCAGATGGTCAGTGGTTGGAGAACCCCCGCCGGCTTTCCCCACGCTCACCTAAACGCCCAGAAACATCCACACATCCGGTATTTTTTCTTTTTGTCTTTTTGTCAGTTTAAAGTAATCATGTTATATAGATCCCTCTGAAGAATGTGGAAATGTTAAATAAAATAAACTCAAATGTGCAGTTTCACTGATTTCTTCACGCTGTAGACTGAACTGCGCCCCCCCCATCCTTATGTCGGAGGCCAGCCCCCCACGTGAGTGCGTTCGACGTGGGGCTGTTAGGGAGTGAGTCAGGTTCACGGAGGCCACGAGGGCAGGGCCTGGATCTGATGGATGGGACTGGGGTCGTCATGAGAAGAGAAGAAGGCTCCGGAACTTTGTGTCTGCCGAGTGAGGACAGAGAGCCAGCCAGCAGGACAGTCCTCACCGGGAACCTAACCCGGCGGCGCCTCCATCCTGGGCTCCAGCCTCCAGAGCCGCGGGAAGTGCATTCCTGTTGCCTGCGGCCCCGGACAGGGCAGGCAGAGCAGGCTAGGACTCCCCCAGGGAAGGTGCATCAGGATCCGTCCAGCCCCATGGAGAGAGGCCCCGCCCGTTTGGGTTTGTGTCTGCCCCCCTGACGGTCCCACGGAGGGATGTGTCGGTGCGCTGTGGGACCCAGCAGCGTGGCAGCCGGCCTCCTGGGGGCCTGTCCTGCATGGGGGGCGCGTTTCCCACAGCGCGGGCGTCCCAAAGGGCGGGGGTCCCGCCACGTGTGCGTTCGCCTGAACCACATCTCGTGGTTACTCTCCGTGAAGCTTGCTTGTCTGGCCCCCCTCCCGCAGTACGTGAGCCGTGCCGTGACATCGGTCTTCATTTTTGGTAATTTCATCAACGAACGGCGGCCTTTCCCTCTCGCCGCAGTTTTGCTGTCCTGGGTTCCGAGTGACGTGCTGCGGTTTTTCGGCAGCGCGCGGTTCCGTCAGACTTCCTGCGAGCCCGGGTGTGTGTGTGTCCCTGACCCATTTCCTGTTGGCTTGAGTCTTACATCATGATTATTTCACAACTTGACGGACGGGGTCAGGAGCTCTTGTCCGCCCTCCCCAGTGTGCCCGCGTGTCCCTGGTCACGGGGCGTGGGCGGCCGGCCGTTTCCCTTTTTTAAAATATATATATTTTTTATTTATTTACTTGACAGAGATCACAAGTAGGCAGAGAGGCAGGCAGAGAGAGGGATCATGACCTGAGCTGGAGGCAGAGGCTTTAACCCACTGAGCCACCCACGCGCCCCTACCGGCCGTTTCCCTTTTGGCGCACGCACAGCCTTGACTCTGGACGGCTGGGGTTTCTCATCTTGTCAAAGGCGGCCTCCCCACTCTCGGTCATACCAACAGTTTTCCGAAATTTCTCCCGATGATCTGTGCTCGTGGGTTTAAGTGTTGCCTCTGTGCAGAGCGCGGCTTTGGACGTGGCGTGAGGTGTGGTCCAGCTTCCTCTTCCGGCGGGTGAAGGTCCCCGGGAGGGAGTGAGCCATGGCCCTCGTCCCGGGGCTCGGGGCACCTCGTCAGCTCTTCATGAAGATGAATTTGTCAGAGACCGAAACGCGGACCTTCCCTCACGCAGTCCTAACATCAGGAGGATTTCGGTGGCTCCTTTGGAGCCCCTGCTACTTCCCACCTTTCATTCCGGCTGTTGCTACGCCGTCCCGTGTGTCTGTCTGGGCCCGGGTCCCCTGTCATCCCCACGCCCCGCACCTGACGGGAGAGGATCTGCTCCAGGGGCTTTCCGTGTCTGTGAAATGCAGGAACAGAAGAGTGGATGTCTGCTCAGGGGTGGGCCACTTCCCTATTGGTTCTGTGACGTGTTTGGGGATGATTTATGCTCTTTTGTGAAGACTCTAGGAGAGGGACAGAATGTCAGGGGAGAAGACGATTCGTCACCTGTTAAACTCCTGAGTCGTTCACTTGGGGATATGTGTCCGTGGACAGGTGTGTGCGGAGAGAGAGAGTCTCTAGATGAGGTTGGCGTTTCTAGACGAGACTCAGGGGCCGCAGCTCTGTGCTCGGTCCGTCCTGCGTCCCCGGAGGGCAGCTTCCCACAGCCCCTGGTCCCGGGGGCGAGCCTGTGACCAGTCCCTGCGCCCAGCGCCTGTGCCCAGCGCCGCCCTCCTCCTGTGCTCGCACACACACTCTGCTGTGATCACCGCTGCCTGGGACGGCCTTGAACGCTGGCCACGGTCACCCTCGCAGGGGCAGAGGCACCGTGTTCCGATTAACCAGAATGTTCTGGCGGAGGGTGAGAACAGCAGCTTTAGTGTTTGGGCCTGTACGTGGATTAAGTGCTAGACCGTGCTCAGGGAGAAGAGGTAAAACAGATGACTCAGAACTCCCACCTGATTAAAATCAGTAATTATCCGACGGCATACAGTGATGGGAGGGAATGAAAGATTGTAGCCGCCTAACACAGACTAGGGCTGATTAGCCAGACGCCAGCCAAGCAGGCTTCTTTCCAGCAGAAGAAACCAGCCCACTCGAGTCTTCCACCTAGGTCTTCCCCGGGGCCCTGGAGCGGCGGGAAGCCTTCCTCTGGCGGCGCATGGCCGGGGGCACATGCACAGCTGCACTGTAGCTCCGAGGGCCGGGCCGCTGGACTCCCCCCTCCCTCCCCGCATTGGATTTTCCGGGGTTGCCGTGACAGAACACCACGGACGGGGCGGCTGAAACAGAAACCGGATTTCCTCAGTGCTCGGGAGGCCCGACGTCCTGACCAAGGTGTCGGCAGGCCTGGTTCTTTCTGGAGCACCCAGGAAACACAGATTCCCGTCTCGCCTAGCTTCTGCTCGTGGCTGTACCCGTCCCTCCCTCCAACCCCGTGTCTGCCTCTGTGGGCACATGGCGGTCCCCCCTCTCGATGTCTTCTCCGAGGCTTATAAGGACACGAGTCATGTCAGGATAGAACCAATCCTAAGGGACCATGACCTCGTCCGAGCTAATTATACCTGCAAAGGCCCTGCTGACGAATAAGGCTGCGTTCACAGGCACCAAGGGTTTGGACCGGAGCGTGTCTTTTCTGGGGGACACAGTTTGACCCACAACCGGCTTTAGAGTCGATGACCCGGGGCCTTCCTGCTGTCTTTCTGATTCCATGAGGCTGAGTGCGTTTATCCTCCCTACCCCGTCATCTGCCGGGCTGTCTCAAGCGATGGGGGTGCTGGAAGGCTGCGGTGACGCCCCTCTGCGGCCCCTCCCCATGCTGGCAGTCTACTAAGCAGCTGCTGGCCCGGGGCCACCCGGCTGCGCTGGTCCCTCCCACCCCCACCCCCCACCCCCGGGAAACAAACCCCAACATGGACCTCCCCTGATGGCAGGAATCACTGCTCCCCTCCCCCGCCACGCCCCACCCCCCGTCTGAGAGTACGGCCCAGTGCCATTTCCCCCTGGTCTCTGGTGTTTGAGTTCATTTCCGGTACCTAAGACTGTTCTCATCCAGGCTGGTTCAGACCATTTGGCACGAATAATTTCACAAGCCTGGTCTTAGGTGCTGCACAAAAGTCTACATACATAATGCGTTGCGTCTCGTAATTCGGTCACACTCCAAACAAGCCGTCAAAGCTGTCTGCATGACTTACCCTTGATAAATCCCTAGTCCTGTTAATTGCTCCTTATTCCTCTGAATAAGGGTTGTTGGAATCCACAAATCGGGTAAAGACTGGAGGGATAATGGGGATGAATTTAGAGGATTGCCACTGTTTCTCCCCCAGGACGAAAGGGGCGAGGCCTGGCGGTGGGCACCGACCGAACAGCCCCCAGCAGGGAGGCCGGCCCTCCTGGCCCCTGCAGCTGCGAGCCTGGCAGTGTTTTGCAGGGTTCTTGCCATGGAACCTTCGGCAGGAACAGGGGGCGTTGAGTGCCTTTGACAAAGATCACCAGGACGGGAGACTGGGTTCTGGGACACTAATTTTCATAGAAACAGTGACTTTGGGGGCACCTCCTCGGTGCTGTAGGGTGTGGGGCGTGTCTGGCCCTCGGGAGGACCGCGGAGGTCCCAGGAACACCCCGTGGAGGCAGGGAGGGGTCGCTCCCTCTGGCCCCCGACACTCAGAGAAGGACTAGAGCGTCAGGTAGACCCGGCCGTCTTCTGGCTTCAGGGGAGGGACTGGCTCTTGACCCTAAGCAAGAGCCCTCCCTCTCGGGGGCTGCCGACCAGGATGCACGGGCAGGAGCAGGGACCAAGAGGCCCCCCGGGGTTGCACACTGGCGTTGTCAGCATACGCCTGGGTAAAAGCTGCTTTACTCTCCGTTCGGGGCGATGCAGTGTGCTTACTGTGTGTGCACATGAGCACACGTGTGTGCGTGTGAACCCATGTGTGTGCACGTGTGTGTGCATGACACATTTTTAGAACTATTGCCCCATCCTCCAGGGGAGAAGTGCTGTTGGCATCCAGGAAGGGGAGAACGATGTTGGGGGTGGGGGCAGCGGAGACAGGACCACGTCACATGGGCAGGGGCGAGGGGACGGCAGGAACGAGACCACCTGGGAAGAGAGGCTGGGCGAGCAGCTTCTGGAAAGAACCAGACAGTGGATGGTGTAGGATCTGTGGGCCTCCCCGCCACTGAAGCTGGGCGGCAGCCGTGAACAGGACGAGTGTGGATGGGTGTGGCTGCGTCTCACGAAAGCTTTATTGGGGACACCAGTATTTGAATTTCACGTCGTTTTCACGTGTCACAAAATATGATTCTTTTGATTTTTTTCAGCCACTTATAAATGTAAAAACCAGTGTTGGCTCACGGGCGACACACACAAGGTGATGGCCTGAGGGACCCCGGCACCAAGGGGGTCCTCCACCCGAGGCCAATACGGTCCCCGCGTGACTTCAGATGGGGGCCCCAGACCACCCGTAGCCCCGGGCTGGGAGGACAAGGACCACCCGAACTTTGCTGCCATCTCCTCACGTCTAGTACGAGCAGTGCTTGACAGGCAGCGGCCACGTGACCAAGTGCCGCCATGGGGGCTGTGAGCCCTGCGATTCTCTCCCCCGTTGGTGCGGCCTTGATCCGCCTTCTCCTTGCCTGCCTGTCAGAACCGGCCACGTGTCCTGGCCACCCGTCCCCAGTATGGCACTCGGAGGACAGGGCCCAGCGACTGTGCTTGGCCTCCAGCATCGCAGGGCCTAGCCGCCGAGCTCCCTGGAAGGCCGGTCGCACACCCTCAACCAAGGATTCCGGGGCCTGGAATGGGGGACCGGGACTTCTCCTCTTCAGGAGCCGTGTGGGGAGTCTTTCTTACCCTCAGTTCAGACAAGTAACCTGCTACGGTCTGGGTACTCACTCACAGCAAGATAATGTTTTCCTAAGTACACAGAGAATCAGGAAGGAACGGATTTAGTGTTATCTCTTGGGATTCGTAATTTTTAAATAGTGAAAAAATAATTCTGTTCCAATGGATCAAAATAATCTCAAAATAATCTCGTGTCTATCTACTCAAGAACACATCGGTGGAGGCCACAGTGACCGCGAGCGCCGTGAAGGCCGTGAAGGAGGACAGAGGCTGGCGGTCACGGCCGGAACAGTGCTGAGACCAGCCTCCAGGTTGTGGTGGCGCCTTGTGCCGCCATGATGGATCTGAGCAACGGGTCCTCCCACCACGAAGAGCAGAAAGTCCTGGGGTGTCCGAGGATCCTTGGGACCCGGGCAGCCTCTGGTGTCTGTTCTCCTTGGGGAAGCCATCGGAGACATTCAGTGATTTGGCTCATAGTTTATTTTTAGAGATGACTCTCTGTGATGGGCCTACGTGGGTTTCATGGGCTGGCCAGAGAGAGCCAAGTCGCAAACAAAACGCGCGAAGCATGTATCAGGAATGACTTCGTCACCCCACGCTGAGACCACGGCCCGAGAAGATAATCCAACAGAAGAAACGTGGCGTATACAACAATGCACCGAGGGGAGTTACTTGTTCATGTTGCTGATTCCCTGGATGTCCCGAAGTCGAGGAACTGTCTGCTGGGCGCCACCTTTCCACGGAACGCCACGTTTCCACGGAACACCCTGCCATCAGCGAATGCAGACGCCAGACCCAGACGCCGGAGAGCAGGTCTGCGGTCGGGGCTTCGGTGTGTGCGGCCGGACGCGCTACGGCAGTTCGGCGGGGCAGAAGCTGGAAGGGGACAGGGTTGAGTGGCCACGTGCCTGTCCCGTTCCTCCAGCAGAAACAGCATTTTCTCACACACGTAGCTTGTGAACGTGTTGATTTATGAAGACTCGGGGTCTCTAAATGAGGAAAACCAAACCAAGCCCAACAAAAACATGTTCTTTAATAGGAACTAAGTTGACTTAGTCATAGTCTCCTTGCTATAGACGTGGGTTGGGTTTGGCCTCCATCAGTTCTCACATTTGTACCCGGTCCTCCCAGGCCAGAGGAGACTGTCCCAGCACTGTTGGGACAGCAAAGACCCAGGGGAACCATGTCCTTGGGCCCCGAGGCCTGGCGTTCTCCTCAAATGCTTCGAGACTTTCCTAATGACCTCCCCGCTTGGCAGCTAAGCTACAGTGACCTCCCCAGGACCGGCTGGCCGGAACCCAGCGTCTCCAGGACGGGGACCCTGCTGAGGCAAGGAGGAGAGGCAGCACCTTCTGTGGGAAGTGGTGAAGCCGTCTCCAGGCACCTGGATTTGCTGCAGCAAACGCCGCCTTCTCCCCTCTGGCCCGTCTTACTGCGGGCTCTGCTGCAGAAGGCAAACATTTCCATGGGGCTTCCAGCCCCAAAGAGCCAAGTCACACTTGGCCCTGTGCACCTGCCCACTGCGGGTCTGCAGAACAGAGGGAAGGTCAGAAATGTGCGTGAGGAGAAGAATGCCACAGAGGAGGAGCAAAACGATGGCCCAGAGCATGTTCAGCCGTGGGCTACAACAGAAGGTCTTCCTCGTGGGACAGGTGCCCAGGAGCTGCCAGGCACCCTTGATCGTCTTTCGCATCTCTCTGTCATCTCTGAGGTCGTAAGAGATCTCTGGTCTGAAAGCATGTTCTCTAATGGGCGATACGGCGTCTCACTGGCCTCGGGCCTCGTCAGGAGGATGGGGGCCTCTGGCTCTCCTGGAGGTGCCCTCTGCGGGCTCTCGGGCCTGCAGACGGAGGCGTCTTGTTCAGGCCATCACACACCATGTTTCTAAAGACAAGCCCTTCAGCCAGAGCTCTCACGCCGTGGTCCATCCTCCAGGCACTGCTGGTGGGCTTCTTCCATGACCCAGCAGCATGGACAGCTGCAGGCTTGTCTCCACCACACCTCTTACCCTCAGGACTCTGAGCCACATGGCCCGAGCTTCCCGGCACACCGAGGCCGCCTGAGCACCATGGTCACGTGCAGAGCTGCACGCAGTCGGTCTGGGCAAGGCCGGGGCTCTGGGACACCCATGCTGCTGGCCCAGGACGTGCTTTGAGAGCCAAGGGCCTGGATGACCATCCTGGCCACTCTCGATGCCGAGCAGACAGGAAGGGGAAGGGAAGGGGACGGCGAGGAGGGCCTCGCAGAGCTCTGCCCTGATGGGGAGGCCACTGTGTGCCCTACTTCTCGGACACGGGAAGGACGGCAGCTCCACTCCCTCCAGCCCTTCCGGAAGGAGAGCTCAGACATCAGTCCATGCTCCTTAAACGGTGTCACTTGCAACAACAACAAACTAAAACAGCATCCAACCAAGTGAAGGGAACAATCGCACTTGACACTGATGCATTGGGCTTGAGAAGGACCTTCCTATCGGCCACTCGGCCTGATCCCATGCAGCCCAAGCAGTGTTGTTGTGCAGACTGGGGACAGACCAGGCCGGCAGCTGGCCGGGCCCAGCAGACCAGAATGGAGGTGTTTGGGGCCTCTCCCCACCCAGCACGGCGGCGAGACAAACAGAGAAGATGGGGTCCCTGCACACGTGCCTGCACGGACCCGTGTGCAGCTCGTGCTGTCCCGCATCCGCGGCCCCGCTGGGCCAGCGTCCCCTCAGGGTGCTCAGCCCGGCTGGCGGCTCCGCCATCTCCGTGAATACTCGGTTTGATGGGCTTGGGCCGTGGCTGGCGAGGCGTCAGGCTGGGGACCTCCTGGTCTGCGCTGTATTTGCAGCTGGGGCTGTGACCACAAAAGACCCAAGAGCCGGGGTGGGGGGCGGGGGTCTTAAACACCAGAAACTTGGTGTGTCCTGGCTCTAGAGGGGGGGAGTCTGCGATTCAGGGGTGCATGGCTGGAGCCGCACGTGGTGGTCTCCCTGTGTGTCTGTGTCCTGAACTCGTCGTATAAGGACCGCACTCCTGCTGGGTCAGGGCTACCCTAGTGGCCTCGGTTTACCTTCATGACCTCCGTAAACCCTCTGTGTCCACATGAGGCCACATTCTGAGGTCCTGAGGCTTGCGGCTTCAACATAGGAACCTAGGGGACACAATTCAGCCCCAGAGTGCCCCTTCCTGGTCACTCGGTGGGGTGTGACATGTGAGTAGGGCTGAAGGCAGTTATGAAACAGCCCGCCCCCAAGGACTGGCTGGCGATGTCCCCTGGCTGGGCTCTGACCCTGGCTCTGTCCTCCTCTCCATGCCTGTGCCCTCCCCTGGCACATGGGATGCTGGCTGCAAGGTCTCCAAGCTCCAGGGTCCTTGTGTCCAGCAGTCGGGGGTGGGGGACATGGACAGCGACGGTCTTGCTGTGACAGGCATCACCCCGGGGTCTGGGCCACAGCAGACCATTCAACACCTGGCTCCTCACCCAGGATATGGGGGCAGAAATGCTCCCCTTATCCTACACCAAAATAGTGTCTGGGGTTAGAATAAGGTAAGACTTATTTAAAAAAAAGGGATTTTTAACAAATATTACAGGGATTTGCTGCCACTCGTGACAGTCAGCAGTCCCTGTGGAGCTGCGCTCCGGGGTGCGGCGTCTTTCACTCCTCCCCCCACAGGCATGGCTTTCCGGTTTGACGTCTCCACGGTGAGTGAGCCTCCGTCCGGGGACGGCAGGGACGGGCGTGGCTGAGCCCCCCTGTCACCAGGTGAGCAAGGGCACAGCAAACCGTGTGTGCAAAGAGGACGGAACGCTCCCAAATGCACACACGGTCACGTGTATGTACCAACAGGGTCACGTGTATGCACACACGGACACATGTGCACATGCAGTCACACGTGTGTACAAATGTGCACGCGGAAGGTTTCTGGCTGGTGGAGAACTGGGGGCTTAGGGTCTGGGGCCTTACTTTTTCTTTCTTTTTTAATATTTTATTTATTTATTTATTTGACAAAGAGGCCGGCGGAGGGGGGGTGTGTGGGGGGAGCACAAGCAGGGTGAGTGGGAGAGGGGGAAGCAGGCTCCTGCTGAGCAGGGAGCCCGATGCGGGGCTCGACCCCAGGACCCTGAGACCATGACCTAAGCCGAAGGCAGACGCTTCACCGACTGAGTCACCCAGGTGCCCCCAGCTTCACTTTGATTCTGCCCTTTTGTTCCTTTTGGATTTTTTTCCCCCTAATCAAGTGAATGTGTTACTTTAGCTATTAAAAATGTTTTTAAAGAAAACAGCGCTGCGTTTCTGGTCCGTGGAAACCAGTGTGTGCGCATCTCCATGTCTGCGGGGAAGGAACAACACGGGCTCTGGGGTGCCGGAGTCCGTCCCTCTTGTTCTGGGCCCGCCCGCAGCTTCTAAGGAAATCTTCCCCTTTGCCACCCAGTTGGGAAATGCCACAACAGATTCCACAAACGCCTCGTTTTTCACCTTTCCCGTTTGGGGAAAGAGTTTCGTGGAGCTGGTCAGAAGCACGGGGTCATGCGATTCAACGAGACGGTGAAGGGCTCACGGATTTGGGGCGAGGCAGGAGCCTGTAAAACAAGGAGACAGATACTGAATGAACGAGGGACGAGGAGCCACATGACCGTTCACCAGCATCTGCTTGACTTCTCCCAGGCCCATCTTCTCCCAGGGTCTTAATTTTTATTTGGAATCACAGAGGAGTCTCTTTCCAAACCGCCGGAATGATCTGTCTGACACGTCATGGAGTCGGTAAATACGTGTTAAATGCATGGACAGAGTCACATCTTACTCGGTGGACGCCGCCACCCTGCTCCGGCTGCCCTTTTATGCACTTTTTCTAGCCCTGTTCTTTCCTTTAATCTGCAAATCCTTCCGGGGTCTGTCAACAGAGGGCACAGTTCAGGAACACACCGTGGGAAGGGCGCCCAGAGCCCTCGCTTCCGGTGATTCTTTTAAAAGATGGGAAAATTGTGACATTTGCGTGTGGACAAATGCATTTTTTCCATTTTACCCAAAATGCCTGAAAATTAAAGGTTTTCCTGAAGATGAACAGAGTAGTCTTCAGAATGGGGAAACGAAACGTGAGGGCCAAGTTTGCATTTGATAATGAAAGTAAAGTTTTTTTAAACTTTAGGGAAAAGTCAAATTGAGTTCAGTGGGCCCATCTAGAGTTCATCAGTGGTAAACCATGATGCAATTTTTTTTCTGACTCCATTTATCTCTGTGAAGCTGGGAATAGGCTCCAGAATTTAAAAAAAAAAGTGATTTCCCGGTTTTGAATGGTAGGAAAATTCCCCCCAAATCACGTTCTTTTTCTTTATTTCTGTTTTCCTCACAACCTGAGCATATACTTTGTCATAACATCAGATGTGCAAGCAGAAGAATAGGAAACACTTGCAAAATGTTTTATCTTAAATGATAAGACTGACTCTTTTCATTATTCAGATTAAAGAAAGGAATGCTGATGTTATTTCCATAAATTTACTGTGTCTTTGTGGCATATCGCGCTGAAATCTTTGTATTTTTGTCCCCAACGTTTTATTGATTGCAGAAATTCACCTGTTTTAACATGGAATTGATGGTAACTAGAAAAACTGATATTAATTCTATTATGTGTTGGCTGGCTTTAGTTCCCTAAACAAAGGCTACTTAAAATCTCTGTTATTGATTAAGTCCAGATGGAATTCACTTCTTCTGATACACAGAACACAGGCAGATTCGCCAGACTGTATCATTCCTCATCAAAACGAGCTCCTTTAGCTCTCTAATTATATTGTCTAATAAAACTAAACAGCCAATGCTATTTGCATATTATATGAAGAAGTGTCATACAACAAACTCATAGCAGTCAATTAACATAAAAGCTAATTATATAGCTCATGATCTTACAAGTTTCTGAATTCGTGCTTCCCCTGTTGTAGCCTAGAGCAAAGGAGGCTTGAATTTTCCCTTCTAAATATTGACTTTTAACTAATATCAGAAGTGATTTCAATATTTTTATGGATGAAAAGTTAGTGATGAAGCCAGACGCAATATTTGCTATAATGCAATTAAAGTTTCTACATGAACTAAACCTCTAGAAAGAGAATCTTTGCAACCATAGGAACTCAATTATCAGTCACTAAGTAGTTAAGTACTGGTTTCCTATCTGAGGAAAAAGGTAAGTGAGATTTATTTGAGATTGCCAGGCTGTTATGCAAAAGACACAGCTACCACAAGAACGTTTCCACGCCCAATTGTATGCTGTAAGGTAACTGTATTCCTGCCTAATTGTGATAGCTATCAAGCAAGAAATTCGCTACAAGACGAGTGGAGGCACAGTAATGAACGCACTGGGGAGGCACTGGGTAATCACTGTCACGAAGGTGTGTGAACAAACGCCTCTCTCCAGTTTCCTACAGAACCCAAAGCCAAAACTTCCAGCTACCCCCCACCCCCGCTCTCAAGCATGGGTACGTGCTTCCACCCCCATTTCACTGCCCCAGGAGCAAGCCCGGGGTCAGAAGAAGCCTGAAAGAAAACAGAGACAGACACGACATAGACTAAGTGGGATTCAGAGTTGTAGGTAGGTTTCAGAAGGGCAAAAGTTGGGATCTACTTCACACACAATGAAGTCATAACGGATCACTTCTGTATGTGTAACTCACAGCAACGAGCTCCGTTGGAAAAGTCACAGTGATAAAAAAAAAAAAAAAAAAACCTGCCAGAGAATCGGGTTTTCTCCTCGCACAACGATGGCGGCCGTCACCATTCATATTGTAATGAGGCTAGTGTCTCCGAGGCCGTCCTCGCGGGGTGGAGGCAGCCCTCCCCTAAGATTACAATGGCACTTCGTTATTGACAAGTACTATTCAAAACCTTCATAGTACAGAAAGAAAGACTTCGTTTTATTCCACTTGTCTCAATACTTACTGCCTTCTTCTAATCAAAACACTTTGAGGGGAGAAAAAGGCCCAATTATTCTATGAACAGTCGTTAAATTTCCCGAAGGCAGTTCGGCTAAGTGGACTCATTTCAAACTCCAATCGTGTGTGTTTTAGCAAACGTGGGAAGCATCTTTTTCTTTAGCATTTTCTCATAAAATTGGGTGCTTTGATTGCGATTTTAAAATCTATTATCTTAAAAAAAATCTATTATCTTTTTAAGTCTTCTGAAATAGCCTCCAGTAATCTCCTGTTGGTGTTTTTCCCTTCTTGTTTTTAGCGGAGATTGTAATGAAGCATTTCTGAGCTATCTGCTGGCAAATATTTTCTACTCTTCAAGAATGCTTACTCCACAGGGCCCGCTAACGACATGTTGAAAAGCCCATTCGCCTTCAGACTCACAAAACAACAAAAATTCACGTGTTGACCTCTTGCTGCGGACGTATCTGTGTTAAAATAGGCACCACACTCGTATATTTGAACATGGAAACTTACGCTCCCAAAATTGGGAAAAAATCCGTTTTGTGGCAAGTTTTCATGTGGGGGCTGTTTTTAACAAGTCTCAGCCCCGGAAACAAACAGAAACCCTCTCAAAATAAGTTGTGGAGGCCTTGGGCCCATTAACCTCTGATCTGCTCACATCGGAGACGCTCGCCGGTTTCTGCACACGCCCAGGACCTTAGGGCAATTAAAAACAACAACACATTTTCGAGAGTGGGCGCAGGTCAACGTGAAAATACCGGGATGTATGAGGACAGCGCGAGGGTTCCCCAAGCTCTTCCAGGCTCAGACCCCTGCCCTCCTGAGATTACCACTCCCGCCCTATTTCTTTTCCGACTGGGGACAACTGGGGACGGAGGGGGTGGAGAGAGGATCCAGAGTGGATTTCTCCATTACAGCTAGATTTTTTTTAGGTGAAAGAGCGCACTCATCCCCAGAAAGTAAAATGCTGCTTTGCTGACAAGGAGAGAGTGGCACGAAGTATTTCACACATAGCAGGTACACGGAAAGGCCGCTGCCTGGCAGGAAAAAGCCCTCATCATTCTGCTAATGATCTGCTTGATTAACTGTAATTAAGAATTTACCTCTGTGTTTTATAACTTACGGACCCAATACAAATTTAATCCCTAGCTCCTGTAGGTTCATAAAACGGATTTTCCGTTTGCCTGTTTACCCACGTATTACCGTTTTTTTACAATTTACAGTGCTCGATGGGCAGCGTTAAAAGTGGAAGTAAAAAGCAATTTGTATTCGGAACGCGCTGGAAGCCGCTTCCTTTAGGGTCCTTCGACCGAGACATTAAACACACACACGCTCGGGAGTTTTAAAAAACTGATGGTTTAGTGAACAAACACATGTGTTGGTATATTCTAGTTTAATAAATGATTTAACTGCGAAAAATGAGCGCGTGGGCCTAGAAAGACTGGACGTCAAACCCAGTCTGGGGCACCGGCGGGGACCCCCGTACGGTGCACGCGGTGGGGGCAGCGGGAAGTGAACCATGGGGTGTTTCTTTGGCTTTTTCCCGTCCGCGGTTTTGTTTTTCACGGAGTCGACTCCTCCCCGGAGCGGGGGCTGACGGCGGGGACCCCGGAGCGGCCTCCCCCGGGAGCGGCGGCCCCAAGGCGCGGGCGGGCAGGGCCACCGCGCCGGGCTGCGCTCGCCCGGGAACCCGCGGCCAGATGGCGGGAGGCGCGGGGACCCTTTGTGCGCCCCGAGCGCGCGCCTCAAAGCCGCGCGGTCGCCGGCACCGGAAGGGTTCACACTGCGTCTGAAAGGGGACAATGGAGTCTGGATGGATCGACATCGCCGAAACCGAGTTCATTTGCGATTCAGCCCCTTTCAGCACGGTTGTCATGCAAACTTCCTACTTTGATCAGCAGAGGGTGGCGAGGGAGAAAGCCCGCAGAGGCCCGGCCGCGGCGCGTCCGCGGCGCCCTTGGAGGGTCCCCGCCCCCTTCCGGAAGGAGCCGCGCGGACGCCGCATCCTGCACCTTGACCTGTCTAGACGGGCCCCGAGTTTTTGTCTCGGTTTCCAAGGCCGCGGGGGCGCTCTTTGACCCCCGCGCGGGGCGGAGGTGGTGGGACGGGGTCCTCTAAACCCTCGCCGGATTCCGGAGGGAGCGGGGCGCGCGGAGACGGGCACCAGCTGTCCCCCGAGCCCGCGGCCGCGCCCCGGGCCGTCCTGCCCGCCCCTCTCCCCCGGCGCCCGCGGGCGTCAGCGCGGCGGCCCGGCACCCGCGCCCCGGGGCGCACCTCTGGGCTGCGCGGGGCTGGTCCGGGATGCGGGGGGCGCGCTGCCTCGCCGCGTCTCCATCCCTCCCTGGCCCCTCTTGTCCTCTCCAGGTTCCGCGTCTCTCGCTCTCTCTCTTCCTCCCTCTCTCTCCCTCTCCCTCTCTCCTGCAAGTACATAATCACAGCCATTTTCTGTACTCGGTGCCTTCGTCTGCCTGCTCGGGGACTTTTCAGGAGGATGACCTGCACAAGTGGACTTTATAGTTTGAATATAGGGTTTTTCCTGCCCACTTGCAAACACCCGCCCTTTTTCAAAAGCACCATTTAAGCTCACTTGGTAAATTCTGTAAGGAGGACAGCTGCGCGCACGTTCTGCTGCGAGGGGGACGCAGGTCGGCGTTCACGGGGGTGGCGAAAGTCTCCATGTGCCTCCCGGCGAGCCCTCTCGCGCCCTGAGCGCACAAGACCGCTTCCCTGCCGGTGTTGTCTTCGCAGGTCCCCCTGGCCCGCTCGGAGGCTTTCCTGGCCGACCTGTTGGATGGCGTGTGTGAGAGGATGAACGAGTACAAGCTGGAGGAAGACCCGGTGACCAAGGAGAAGTCGTTTAAGAGATTTGCCCCAAGGAAAGGAGACAAAATATACAAAGAATTTAAAAAATTCTATTTCTATTCTGATGCTTACAGACCTTTGAAATTCGCGGTAAGCTCTCTTCCCCGGGCAGGTGAACCCTGGGCGCGACCAACACTCTCTGGTTTCTCTTTTTCTTTTTCGCTATTTGCTTGGGTTGTTGAGTTTGGAGACACTGAGCATTCGAATGTTATGTTTGCTTTGTGGTCCTGCCTTTTCAGTGTTGACCGGGCATTTAGGAATGTGAGACACCTAACGGGGGCTCTGGAGACAGGAGACATTTTCCAGAAAGTGCTGTGGCAGCTCCCAGGGACTTGGAGACACAGTCTGTGTTTCTGTGGGCTCAGGGAGGGGTCCCCGCGGGTCTCCTGGCCGAGGCAGGTCTCTTCCAGGTTCCCACAGAAAGAATCAGGGGTCGTGGCTCCTAGGTTAAAATCCAAATTAAAATAAATGTCGCTTTCAAATATTTACAGCCAAATGGTAGAGGAAGAGTGACATACATCATCCTTTCTCTCCCCCCCCCCCGCCCACTTTCAGTCTTCACAGAAGAGAGAGAATTTCTTTCCTGAGTTAATTCAAGTATTTTAGCACAAACTAAGTTAAACAAAGGCTTAGGTATGATAGCTGGCGTAATGCCAAACTTCCGTCCAGTACAGTGTTTATTTTAGATGAAGGCTGGCCTCTGGGTTGCTAGAATGTGCCAGGCAAAATATATTCCAATATATTTCACTTTACTTAATGCTGTTGAATCAGACAAACTGATGGGAAAGCCTGTTTAAAAAATGTATTAAGTTCACACATTGGCCAAAATGTCAGGCATGCTGAAACCCTGAAATAAGGGCTTTAGCTGACTTTTGAAGATTTCATTTTAATTAAAAAGTAGAGGCAATAATTCCAGGTTAAAAGTACTGTGGAAGAGAAATTGCAATGAGTGAGTGTGCTTGCATTTCACAGGTTTTAAATCAACACATTATAGTGGAATTTAAATATTTTTAAAGGCCATTGAAAAATTTTAAAGTCTTGCTTAATGAACTTGGAAAATGATTTGCAAGTCTCGAGTGAATGCCCTTCTGCAGCTTCCTAATTCCTGAAACTGTAGCCCTGTGGGTCTCTAACACAGACACACACTTCACTTAGAATTGAAGATTTTTTTTTTTAAATTCTGGGCAAATTTGGGTCCCCTCTTCTCTGAAAAGTTAGATTGGGAGGTAGAAGCAGAGTGAAATTATGAATGGATCTCTAAATGGTAGGAAAAGAAACTTCCCTGAGTAACTGTCAAGCACCCACAGTGGAATTGAGGCCGGGTCTGGTTTGATCGCTTTCAGGGTCTGGTTTGATCGCTTTCAGGGTCTGTTTTGATCGCTTTCAGGGTCTGTTTTGATCGCTTTCAGGGTCTGTTTTGATCGCTTTCAGCGATTGTTTTCACACTTCAGACTCTGTTTTAAAACCACAACGTGGATTATTCTGTTAAATCTGAGGGAACCGGGTTTAACCATTTCCAAGGAACTGTGTTCTTTAAAGGGTTCTAACACAAACAAAAACAGAAAGCTAAGACTTTTCGGCCCCACCTAGGAGACCCCTTTCTTCCTAGTCCTCGCATTCCAATTTAAGGGAGAGGAACAGATACAAAGAACTAGTTTCCTCCCTTACCCTCATCTTTCAACACCACTAATCAGTTGGTTAAGTCCCAGGAAAATGATGCAATTAACATTCTGGGGAGAGGGGGTCGAGCCAATGCCGTGATGTCTTAAACCAAGGGGGCTAACAAAAAACGGGCCACCTATTTTCAGCTAAGAAAATGTTGGTAAGTGCTTCTAACGAGACGCCCCGTGCGTGTCTCTCCACCTGTGCTGTGATTCCGTTTCTGCAGTGCGAGGCCATAATAGAGGAGCATGAAGATGAGATACTTTCCCTTATCGCCCAGGAGGCACATCACCTCGCTGACAAGCTGTGCAGTGGAAAGGCAGGTACTGTGTCTGATGTAACATGTGTCCTTGCGCGCCCACCCCCTCTCCCCCTGCGTTGCACCATGCTTTCTCCCTGCCACGGAGGGCTTTCCACTGAATCAGAAAGACACCGAGTGGGAGAAAACAAACAAACAAAACCACAGGGCTCTGGGGGCTCCAGCTCCCTCCTTGACACTTCTTGCCTCTGCTTTGTCAGCAAAATCTAAGGGACTCAGGCTAGACTTTCAGAGGTTAAGGACCACATGCTCATCAGAATTGGACGGATCCAAAGCACTTTCTCTTTCCAAACTCCGAGAAAGCTGGGCTTCTCCATCCTGGATCAGGAAGGAGAATCTCTTTAGGACTTGCCTGCAGACAGAGGTGGGATCTTTATTTAGTGTGAGATTTTGAAAAGGTTTTTGTTTGTTTGTTTGTTGATCGGTGAGGGGAGCTGGATATTTGTTTTTTAAGTTAATTTCCCAGAAATCCACTTGTTCTTAAAATATTTTTCTTTCTGGCAGAGGGTAGAAAATAATACTTGAGTTATAGTCTCACACACACACACACTCAGAAGCTAGATAAATTAACAGAACTTGATTCATACAAAGTTGCAACTATGTTACTACCATTGGCCTTTCCAACTGTTTGGTGGCCTGTGAACCTTGTAGGGGAGTGTCACTATGATGCTTATTTAGAACACTTACCAGAATGTAGCCAAGTTGGGCAGCCTTTTCAGAAATCTTAGAGAAAATGAACGATGCATATGAAGACAGTGATTTAAAGTCCTGGAAGTACTTTTACGCCATCGCAGAATCTTGAAATATTTAGCAATTGCTTATAATAAAATATCATGCATCTGCATCCACTGTATCGAATTTAGTGCCAAAATCCTTAAAATAATGTTTACTGCACATTTGTAGGTAAATATTCATGTCATCAAAAGTTATTAAAGAAGAAAGTTATAAATCCACATTAACAGGGACAAATTTTCTTACTCTGAGTAGATAATAGGGTTGTTATCTGCTTAAAATCCAGTTTGAAAAATGATAAGATCCAGTTTGGTTGGGAGTTTGAAGACGAGTACACGGCATGACACAGTTAGGGTTGTCTGGGTCGGGGAGAGCTGGCTCGTGGAGTTCAGTTACTGTAATGTTGCAATGCTGTGAAATTCACACCAATAAGGGCATAGGCACCATTTCCCAAAGAAAGCATTTTTGAAGTTTTTCAAACAATTTGGAGATGTACATATGCTTGAAGATACAAGCAAAAATGCAATGACCAAGCCAGAAAATGTCCGTTTTCCTCTTTTTTCCTCACAAAGGGTTTGGACTCATCATAACCATCTATGGCAAATGCAGCAAATTTGCTCTGTAAACACCTGTTCAGACCTTTACAAGCCTGAGAAAGTTCCACCAAGTCTTCACAGCAGCCCTTGACACACATAATCAGATCCTGGGGGAAAGGCTCTGTTCCTAAATGCAGCCGTTTAACTTACGTTCAGTAATGTCTTTTCACTCCTTTTGTGTATTTATAATTAGAAAAATAAACGTGAACCCCGAGAAAACAAGAGCATGAGGGGGGAACTAGGATACACGCAGGGCTGCTGGTGTAACATAAAACATTAGATAACTAATCCTCAATAACGTTTGATTGTTTGAAAACTGGCGAAGTCCTTACGCTCTAAACAGAAACATCAGGGCCTCGGGACTCCGGAGAAGGCCAGCGAGCCACCCCAGAGGTAACTGTCTCTGACTCCACACAGTGCCGTGGAGTCTCTCCAAGCTGGGTTTTCTCTGTGAAACCCATTTATGGATGTTACTAAGGATATCAGTTAAAAACTGCGGGTATGTTAATCCTGAAAAGAGGCTAGACTCGTCCCCCCACGCCCCCAAGTCCGCTACTGTTGAAGTAAGTTAACACCCCATAGCAAGATGGACTTTTTTCAAACTTAAAAATTATTGCCGGAAAAGGCTAAAACAATACATCAGTGAGAAAAATGGCATGTGATAGCCCCGACAACAAAGAAGCGGTGTGTTTTGACGTATTGGGACGGTTTCAGACAACTGCGGAGAAGGTGAGATGCTCCCGTGGAAGAAGAAACTGGGGCGCTCTCCCCCGGAGCGTTTATACGGGGTAGCAGGTGTCCGGTGTGAGCTCGGCGTCCGTGCCCTGCTTCTCAAGGTAGTGCTTTACCTTGTTCTGTTGTCCCGCAGCTTTCCTGTGATGGATCTCCGTGTTTTAAAGATGTTTGGAAGACACGGCCGTGTGTGTGTGCGCGCGCGCGCGCGTGTGTGTGTGTGTACTAGAGGCTCGGAACGTGCCTTAACCAGTAACATGCTACCCAGCGTCTGTCCAAGACAGTCCACTGAGGTCTGCGAGATGTCCACAGACCGTTTTTAGGGAGATAACGTCTCTTAAACAGATGCTTCTAGAACTAGAGGTTTAATTGGAAAGTTGGTCCCTTTTTCTACTTTATGCACGTGTGTGTGCATGTGCACGTGCGTTTCTTATATGCGTCTATATATGAATTTTGCTTTTTTCTCTTTCACGAAGGTCATTTCACTTTAATTTTTCAATAATTACATAGTCGCAGATGAGGGCACACTCACAGACTTTAAAACTTCAGCGCCATGAGGTATAATTGACATGGAATTGTAAGTGTGGAAGGCGCGCATCGTGGTGACTTGGTGTGTATGTGTGTTGTGAGACCCCCGTCCACTCACTCACCCCTGGATTCCTTAAGTGTCAGGCCTGACGGCGCACGGCCAGCCACAAACAGACACATGGGGGAGTATGGAGAAAACGTCTGTTACATTCAAGATGCCCGCTCGGGCTTTAAAATCATATGAGCGGGATTTTCACAAACACTGTGTTCTACCTTTTGAATCAGTAAAGAAAACCTCAGTGAAAGACGATCTGATTGCGGATGGGTCTGTGGATACCCCCGCAGCTTTACTCACTGCACAAAACAAAAGTTCACCAAATACATCCCGTTCTCGGGGTGTAAGACAGAATAAGAGGGCTACCCCATACGTAATCTTGGGGTTTTTTTTCCCCTAGGCAAAAATATAAAAGAAGAAGAAGAAAAGTGAGCTCATTAGATTTTCCTGATGAAATATTTTGTGGCCTATGACCCAGGCTTTGCCAGATTGTCATTTTAACGTCTTGAAGTCAAAATGATATTTTAAAATCTTAATAAGATAATCAGGTCATGATAAAAAGTGTAGCTATATTCCACTGACGGTAGAGAACATAACGCTCTGGATCACGGATGAATGGGTGGTCTGCGGTTGGTGGGGTCGTCATTAGCTAGTGTGGGGGTGTCGGTGCAAAGACAGAAATGTCTTCTGGACACACGTCACTTCTGCTTTCATAGTAAATCTTAACATTTACACCGTTAGACTGACGAATCTGTCACATGATCATTTGAAGGCAATACAGGAAATAAGGCACCAAGAATCTGGAAATGTTTAGCCTGCATTTAAAGGAAAAGCATTTTTACCTTTCTGTGCAGCTTTCCCAACACGAGTGATAGTATTGAATGATAATATGCCGAATGATTACTTTCAAAGGCTGGTATATTCCTGTTTTAAATAAACGATGTAGTTAAAATAATCCGTAGTCTTTTAAAAGAGAATTGGCATGAATTGCTTCCAGTTGGAAAAGGCGTGTGTGTTAGAGCATCTCCTTGCCTCTCTGCTCCTTGGGATAAACGCCAGGCGTGCTGTGCCCCAATTTAAAGCATTCCCTAAATACTCCCAAGGCCATGGGCAAAGCGGTACGATCCCTGGGCTTGGGTTTTTAAATATTCTAGGGAAAAAAGACTGGAAGATGGGATTAGAGTAGCACAGCTTTGACAGGTGTCGAGGCCAGGTTTGAGGTCTGAGGGGGTAGACTAGACCCTTTTTTCTGCTTGTGTGTGTATTTGAAAATTTCCACGATAAAAAAGGTTTTAAAATATGCTTCTGTAAAAATGTGGGGTTTTGCAGAAAGTTAGTGACTCAGATGCTGTGATTAAATGTGAGAGTGATGTTGTGTCACTTTTTTTTTTTCCCCCAGATCTCTGCAAAACCGCTGCTGAGCAGACGGAACTCTAGGGTGCCAGGCCCACCAGGTGGTGAGGAGAAGAGCCGCGGCGCACAGGTCAACATCCACGTTCATATCTTTATGTTCCTTCACGGAGAGAAAGTCTGCGTCTCTCATTTATACCATGTCGTCTCATGTATGACATTTTTTTGGAAAATCTGTTGTTTGGCATCACAACAAACCTGGTTCTTCCTGGTTCTTTCTATAGGGGGGGTGGAGAAGGGCATAAAACAAATTACCTTTCTGAATTTTGGTACAGACAGAGTTGGGAGTAAAGCATTTAATTTGATAATAAGAAAAAAGCGAAGCCATTTCATAAATGAAATAAGGATCTGATAATGCATATTGTTTATTTGGTGCACGTCTACAAGTATCCTGTTCTCTTTGATAAGAACTTGATTTGATTTCTTAAATACTTGATCGGTCAGGAAATTAAGAAAATATATTGCTACAAATTCCAGATTATGTCTTCTGGGATCTATATGGTGATCAGTAAAAGAAACAAGCTTATTTTATATCAGGAATGAAAATCAAATTTCCAGCTTTAAACCCTAAGTTTAAAAACTTTTTAATCTCTAAAATGTAATTGAATGTGTAAAAAATAATGAATATTTTTACAGTGAGCAAGGCGGTGGTCTTTCTCATGCATTCCTTCTGAATTCAGATGATTCAGAAAGTTGATTTATGATTACACTGTGCATTCTTCAAAGATGATACCAATGACCATGTTTTGTTTTGCGGCAAACTCTATCGCGTGTATGTGTTTTAAAAGACTTTCGGCTAACAGTTAGCATGTGTATCTTCCTACTAACTAACCTGTTATTCTCCCGACTTGGGTGTTTCGGTAGGTGTGGAGGTGGAGGGGAGGGGAGACCTTACGAGAAGTCACCCATTGATCACACTTTATGCAGAACCTAGTAAACATATTGCTCTTGGGTATTTCACTGTCTCTCTTAAATTTACATCCAATGGAATCTGACTTTAATTATTTAAAATGTCAGGATGTGTTCCACACACTTCTTTTTTAAAGAAAGAAATGCTCTTGTTGGCAGTGAGAATTTTCCAGATAGGATGAGATAAATTCTGCCCTCAAAGAACAAAAACTCTCTTGTGGTCCATCATTGCCTGGAAATCTCAGCTGAGGCTTCAGCAAGGGGGGAGTTCTGAAACTTAGGAACATTTACCAAATTAAGAGGAAGCATTTTCCACTTTTTTCCTTCTTTCCCCCCACTTCTTACTGGAAGTCAGAATTTTCAATTCATGTCACTTGTTTATTTGGGGAAACGGAAAGGCATGTGATGTCTGGACGTGGACGCGGCTGTGGCTGGTTAACAAGGACAGACCCTACGTATTGGAGCCCAGGGAAACTGCACTGAGAGAAAATGGAAATGGGATTCCAGAATAACTAGCCCCATCTTTCAGTCAGGTAGCAAAGTTGTGATTTACAACACAGTCCCTACATCTTTACGTAAAACTGTCTCTTTAAGATTAATTCAGCATTTCAGATGGCTCCGAGTCACGAACGCCTCCCAAACTTGGGCTTCCTTGGTACACGCACTGCCCACGAGCCTGATTTCTTCATGAGAGCAAACCGAGGCCGTGGCGGGCAGGTGCGCCCAGAGCTGGCACATCCGTGACCGTGCGAGTGTGACCTCAGGCTTCCCAGACTCTCACTGGTCGTTGTCACAAAGTCTCAGATGCAGACCCAGCTAACAACCTAAGTGAACCTGGGGGCTCCGTCTTCCTTCCCCGCTGGAAGTTCTCACGGGTGGTGAAGCACTTGCTTGGGCCGGAGAGAACCATGCATCTTGCCTCTAATAGCGATCCTTGAAGGTGTCGCCAAATATGGCTTTTCAGTTGTTTCCTATCTCCCAGGAAAACTAGTCTTGTGTCTTCCAAGATTTTTGGTAGCTCCTGACTTACCTACTTGTTCTTTCCGGAAATTTTTTCCCAGCTCAAACTTGTTAAGCTCATGTAAATATTGTGGCTTGCTAAGTTACTGATTAAATATACGTTTGTGGGATAGACACAATCACCACGTTTCTTATGGCTGCAAACATGCGGGAGTTTCCCTGTAGGGCACAGTCAGGCTGTGCTGCTTTCACTAATGAGCAATAATGAGACAGAGTAGTTGCTCGCTTTAGCGTCCCTCTGAGCCGCAGTCCTGCCTTCTTAATGACGCTTGTTGACCCAAACCAAAACAAAGCAAAAAGCCTGGGGGGGAAGAAAAGCAACACCCAAACACCCAAAGTGTGGCACAAAAGTTTCTCAGAGTCAATGAAATGCAACCTAATTCTGGGTCAGAAAATTTCCTGGAGGAAAAGAAGTGGGGGGTGTGATGCTCATTAAAATAATGGGGAGAGTAGGCACGTTCGGGCAGTGGTTTCAAGTCGTGCTTTTATGAGGCAGGTTCTTTGGGTCTCCCTGGAAGACTCTGGGAACCTGTTCTCATAAAGAGAAACCAAATTGGCTGTGATGCACTGTTTATATTCTGTTACGTGGATCACTACTTGCTAAGAATAAGCCAAGACCCGTGAATCCATTTCACCAAGGAGTGGAAAGTGGAATTGAGCCAAAGTCCCAAATGGGAGAAATCAATACTTGATTTACTAAGACAAGCCCTAAAAAACCAGAGTCAATAGCTGGTTATATTTGTTCTGCCTATTTCTCGGCTTGGGTTGGTATATATTCATGTATGTAATGGCTTCATGTAAATAAAAAAATTTTAAACTATCGCTCTTAAAATTCAGGTTATAATGGAATCGGAGGAGAAACCATTCTTTGATGTGATGCTGTGGCCTGTTTTAAGATTTGACACAAATTTCGGAGCTAATCTTAAACCTCGAAGCCCACCCAATAGCATATTACGTAGTTTTATATCAAAATGTAATTAGCAATGAGAGTAAATTGTCACAACACCTGTTAGACACAAGTGTACATTTTGTAATGATTTTCTGCCTGTAACTTACTGCCCCTTTATACATTTCCTGAAATTCTCAGATTAGTTGCCTAGATTTATAGCAAGGAACGAGATAGATAAAAGACCAAAGGAGATAAATGAAACTGAAGTATGGAATCATAGACATTCATTGCCCTTGCATTACCTAGGATAAGACGCAGCAGACGACAATGTCCTCTCCCTTCGTACCGATGCCCCTGGCCCTGAACATGTATTTGCTGAGGAGGAACAGCCCACTGGTTTTGTCCATTTCCAGGACCTGCCCTTCTTGGAGATGGTGATTAAATTTAATGTACTGTGAGCTCATTTGTCTGTAAGGACATTACCTGAGAAATCTAGTTTGGCTTGTGAGGTGGGTCTGAACCATCAGGAGCAAAGCGTTCTCCACCTTTCTGGATGCTCGGAGGGCTCAGGAGACGGGTGGGAGGACGGAAACACAGATGCATGCACACGAACGCACCCCCATACGTGGAAATGAAGTCTGGACCCCGGGAAGTCACGTGAAGCTGGGATCGCTCCAAGGTGGACATCTCAGAGGAAAACTTGTCTGGAAATTTTTCTGTAATTCCTTAAGGGAAAAAAAAATCATTCCTGTGCTCCTTAATCTTGATTTTCAAGATTTTCAAGAAAGAAAAAAATATGCTAAATTGTAACATATAGAAAATAGTCTATGTCACAAGATAGTTACAGAACACATTCCATCTGTTAAGAAGTTCCTGGAAAACAACAAGCCTGGAGACTCTGCTGGAAATGTATCGGAATTGTATTGTGATGTGGCTCCTGATTACGGAACACAGATTTGATCTGGCCAGCCGCGGGTTGAGACCGTAACCCCCAAAACATAAGGGCACAAAGTGGAAGCCCGTACACTGAGTTAAATAGTCGAGAGAACAGTAGCCGTGTTCCCTCCAACGCCAGCGTGCGCGAGAGCGGGCTGCACACTTGGCTGAGCTGGGACACACCCCTGAGCCACGCACGTCTGCCCCTGGAGCAGACAGAGGCTCCAGGAACTTCCTCCTCCGTTCGGGGATGTTACTAAGCCAGTGTGGAAGGTGCGCAGGTTACATAACGGAAGGTCGGATGCCCAGTGTCAGCTAATTAAGCACCGCTGAGACCTGGAAAGATCCTGTAAGTGATAAGTTAAAATATTAATACTGATTTCCAACTTCATGAATAGCGAGGTTGGCACCCGAGGAGTTAGAACGTACTACTGACATTTTATATTAAGGTTTTGGCCCCAAAGCCGCTTTCCGAACAAGTGGGAGTTCCTCTGCAGCTCAGTCTCTGGTACCAGCCGAGAAAGGGGGATGGTGATCCTTGAGGTGACACCACTGTCAAGGGAGAGAGAGAAGATTTCAGGTCACTTTCATTGTCTCATAGAAATGACCTTCATAGCTTTGTTGTTCTTCATCAAAGGGCGTTGATTAAGCATCTTCATGCCCTGTGGTTTGTAGAAGAAAGCAGAGAACCAAAAAATAGTCTATTTGGCCCCCATCAAAAATGGACCCTGTTTAAAGCAACGTGGTATTAAAACAGAGCGAAGTCTGATACAAATGCAGGTTCAATAAGCGTTATTAAATCATTAGACCTTAAGGTGAAAATACACCCTTGAAATGCCTTTATATGCAATCAGAGCTGGTGATTAAATTTTAATGCCCTAAGATTAAAGGGCCACTTGACTGAGGTTTTTGTTTTTTGTTTTTGGGGGCTTTTTTGTTTGGTTTGGTTTTTTAGTAGTACCCCCGGTGGGGAACAGGAGATGCTGTGAATTTGCTCCGTTTCGTATATTTCGTGGATCCTGAAGCCCAGGCCAGTTTCCAGAGTGAAAGCGTCCAGGCTCTGGCTCAGCCATGTGTGGCGGTAGTGGTGTGGCCGTTTTCCCACCACAAGCCACGGGAAGCCCCGTGGCCCCGTGTCCAGGCACAGTGGCCCCACGTGAGGCACAGTGGCTCTGTGTCCAGGCCCAGTGGTGCTGCAGGCTCCTGCAGGAGACAGAAGCCAGGTCGGAGCCGCACTGGCGTTAGAACAAACGGGGCCAACTCTCCACCCATCGGGGGTCGAGTTTGAACCTTAAGAAGACTTTTTTTTTTTTTTTTAAAGAAATGGTTTTCCTTCTACCTGGCAAAAGAGTGTCAAACCCATCAAAGCCTTTGTTCTTCTAGCTGGGATGACTTACTCCCACAGACGGAAGTGTTCCCTGATGCACCAAGCCAGAGGGAAGTAACCACACGGGGACCCGATCCCTCCCGGCCCGGACAGCCCCATAGCTCCCAGGGGACTACCATGGCGTGACCCGAGCCCCTGGGGCAGCGGGCCCAGGTGGGCAGCCCTTTTTCCGGCGCTGGCCTGCTGCCTTGCTCTGAGCAGCCCGAGCTTGCCCTCGAGCCTGGCCGTCCTTGCCCTGCGTCCCAGAGGAGCCAACGCCAAGGGCAGCCTCCGCCCCAGACAAAGCGCGGCTCCTTCCATTTGTTCTCTCCTCGACGGCAGCCCCGCTCATGGCCCTGCCCAGCCCATGGGCCCGGAATCCCGGCTTCGTGTCCGCTCAGAGTGAGCCGTGGGCGCGAACCAGAGAAACTTCTCGCCCAAACCCTCTTCCTACCCACCCACAAGCTCACACAGACTCGATGCTGCCTCCCTGGGGCCAGGGGTGCCCCCAGCAGCCTGCACCCCCCCGTAACAGTCCCCCTTCATGACAACACTTGCCGCCCCCCACGTTTCGTCAGACACCTGTGTGCTGTGAGGCCCCCCCGTGAAAGGCAGAGGGGCGGCGGGCAGGGCCCCTCCACGTTCCGATGGGGAAGCTGCGGATCTTCCGTGGGAAGGGGGGGCTGTGGGGTGACCCCGCCGGAGGCATCAGTGTGGTTGCGGGTGCCCACCACGCTGGACAAGCACTGGGGCCTCATCTTCATCCTCGAGAAGGCCACCTCTTCCTGGGCCACCAGCGTTTTTGAGGTCAGTCGTAGGAAAGGCAGACCCAGAAACGACCCCGGCTGGTGTCAGGAAGAAATCCTACCCAGACGCCTGCTGGTGAGAGGTGGGGGCTGGAACTGTGCTCCCTTCAGGGGCTGTTGGTGGGAGTGGGGGGGGGAATCCAGCAGAGCGAGGAGCCCCCACAGACCTCCAGTCTCCTGCCCTGAGAAGGAAGTGGCAGAGACCTTGGGAGGGGGCGGTGGGCAGAGCGGCTGGGTGGTCTTTCCGCCAAGCCCCTGGCGGGCACCTTGCAGGGGTGTCTACACTCCCAGGTCACCTGTGATCCCAGCCGAGACAGAGACAGACCGGGGGGGGGGGGCAGCTGTCGGATTTGCAGACAGACTGGCAAGAACACTGGGCCTGCGTGTCTCCCCGGGGGCCATCGCTGTTCGAAGCCCAGGCAGCGCCTGCGGCTGGTGTCCCCCCGGACTTGCCTTGCCTGGTCGCCTGTAGGGGCAGATTTGGGGCAGGCATGTTACTTTGAGCTGAACACAAACTCAGACGGTAAAACTATTTCATCTCCTCTTGCTACTTTCCAGTCGAATAGAAAACACAGAATTCTCCTTTACAGTTAGGCTCCTGCAGTGCGAGGGGTGCAGGAGAGCAGGCGGAATCGCCTGGACCTTTCTGGGGTTTTCATTTCTGTTTGATTAAGTGCCTGTGGCCAGTTTGCAGCCTGGTCGTCCTCCCTCTGAAAGCCTGACTCTGGGAGAGCGTCTCCAACCCCAGCTAGGGACCAAGGAGCCCTGCTCAGCTAGGGACCCCGTGGCCTTCCGCTCCCTGATGTGTCTGCCGGCCTGACCTGCCCCGCCGCAAGCCCACTGAAGAGACACTGGTCTGCTGGTCCCTCTCCCCGTCCTCCTGGGAAGACCACATTCAAGATCGTCCAGTGCCTTCTGCCCTTGCCCCTCCTGGAGGCTGCAGGGCAGGGTGGGGTCCCCAGGGGCCACACCGAGGGAACCCTGGGTCCTCCGAACACTTGGGAGGTGCCAGTCAAACAAGGGCTTGCTGGGCGCTGGACGGGTGAGTGGCCAGTGCCCCGAGCAGGAGGACCACAGAGGCAGCCCCTCAGTCTCTGTGGCTTGAGTCTCCTTTAAAACCAGACAAATAGGAGAATCTCTCTCTCTCTCACACACATACACAAGCATTTTTTTCTTATAAGTAAAAAAGAAATACCTGTATTTAGAAAAATGAAGATTTAAAAAGAAGAGAATAAAGACACTCGTAAGTCCCATCACCCAGATAATTGTTTGCGTCATATATGTAAGTGTGCACGCGTGTGGATTAGATGTGCAACCAGGTGTTCTCTGGCCCAGACCTTCCACTCAAAGTGCTAGGACTTTCTTCTGGTGCTCGATATTCTCCTGCAACATAACTCATCGGGGCGGCAAGGTGCTCACTCCCGGCGGGCACGTCAGCTCTAGGAGCTCGTCGCCTGTGTTGGGTCACTTAGGGTGTTTCCGGTCTTCGTTACCGCAAACAAGGCGGAGATGGCTTTTGGTAGCTGAACCTTGGCCAGTTCGGAACAGTTTCCGTTGAGGGGACGTTGCAGACGTGGAAGCGCTGTGAGTCTGAGCAGACGGGAGACTGGCGCCGGCGCGGGGCGGGAGCCGCTCCCCGGGGCTTCCTGAGGCCGCACGAAGGCCTCCAACAGCTTGGGACCCACAGGACCCGTGATGCCGTCAGAGCCTAGGACAGCACCTGCCCTCCTGAGCTGGCACCCTGTGCGTGAGGCGTCCAGAAAGTCCTCTTGCAATTGGAAAATGCCTTGTCATCAGCGAGGACGGCCCAGGCCCTCCAGCACGCCCCTGCTGGCAGGTTCCCCAACCATGGCACAGAGCCCGTGCTGGGTTGCCTGGACCTGGGGGGGGGGGCACTCCATTGCTCTCGTGCTGGCCATGCTGGGGATAACCATGAGCAGGACATTACAGTCCCTCCCACAGGCACCCCTTCCCGTCACCCTCACACAACCTTGTGTAGAAATACAATTCTTATCTCCGCCTTGCAGATGAAGAAACCAGGGTCTGGAGAGACAGAAGTGGCCACGCTCGAAGGTCCTGGTGTCCTGACTGCAGCCCCAGCAGGGGGCCCTCTGATGCAGAGAAGGGGGACCCCCAAGACGGACTGGTTGGACAGGACAGTCCCTGAGGTGCCTTGGGTTCCAATGTGGGGGCACGAGGGTGGGAGGACCGGGCATCTGGGCTCAGATGTCCCCGGAGCCCCGTGCATAGAGCACTGGAGCGGAAGTCGCAGAACTCCAGGGCCAAGCCGAGGCTGCTCGGGCGTGGCCGTGTCTGCAGGTGACATTGCCCCTAAAGGTCATGACAGGAAAGTGTGTGTCAACGGGAGGCAGAGGGCATGGCCCTAATGTGGGGGGCTGAGCTCGGGGATGGGGGAGGCCGCGTCCACCTGCAGCATCACGGAGGCTCGGCCGGCGTTGGTGGCTGTCATGGTGTCCACGTCCACGGACACAGCGGACTCGGGAGCAGGGGCCCCAAAACCATCCCGAGGGACTGGCTGCCCCGAACACAGGGTCAGCCTCCGCTCCCCATGGGCTGCGTTGGTCGCTATCCATCGTCATGGCACTATTCTTTGAACTTCCTTTTCTCTCCTTCTTGCCCTTAGAGAGCTGCTGGTCCTTTGGTAAGTGTGCATGCATCTCGCCTCTCAACCTCCCTCTAAAGCAGAGTTTCTTAGCCTCTGTTAATGCCGGGGAGACTCCCGGAAGCCTTGGGAAGCCCATGGCCATGCCCTCCTCTGACGGATACGTACCCATGCATCAGGTAGATGTAGACGATCCCCAGAAGCCCAATTAGATGGAAACACTTACCAAATATATTTTAACTGCGATGTGTTTCTTTGCTAGTATGTTAGATAAGAAGATGCCCTCGCAGGTCTAATCAATGATTTTGAAGAAGCGACAAGCAGAGATGGCCTCGCCATTCACCGGCTGCAACAGCAGCAGGACGTGAATGTGTCTGTGGTTTCACCTGGCAACGGGAGGGACAGAGCATCAGGCCAAGGGCAAGAAGGCACAGGAGGACACCGCACGACTGCACTCACAGGTGGAATCTAAGAAACAGAACAAATGAGCGAAGCAGGGGAAAGAGAAACAGGGACAAACCAAGAACCTGCCCCTTCCCTACAGAGAACACAGTGCTGGTCACCAGAGGGGAGGTGGCGGGGGGACGGGGGGAATGGGCTGGGGATGAAGGAGCGCGCCTGGGCATGTGTGGACGGGCTGAGCGCTCCGAGGTGCGTCTGAAACTAATGGGACACCGTACGTGAACTCAGGGGAATTAAAGTAAAAACTTAAAGTAATTGGCATCAAGGTCACAGGCAAGGCTGACCCCTCTCGTGGCATCATTAGGTCTGTTTCACAGCGAAAAGAACTGGCCGATTGCTGGTAGGCATCAGTTCGTGAGAACAGGATGCGTTTTCCCCGCCCGAGTTCACAGAACCCCAGTGAAGAACTCCGGCCCTAAAGCAAACAGAAGGAGGTCAACTTGTGCAGACAGGAAGAGGAGGCACAGAGAGGCTCGCTGTCTGGTCTAAGGCGACACAGCAGGTCAGAACCCCACACGCCACCTTCCGCCGGAAGCAACGACTGGACGCGCTGCCGGCTCAGTCGTCCTCCCTGCCCCTCCCGCTGGCGTCCCCGAGAACTTATCCGAGACTCCCGCGAAGGTCGCTGGACCATCTTTACCGTGAGGAAGACCCTTGAGAGAGATGTAAGACACTGAAAAAAGCATTTTAGGAAATAGGAAAAGAGTTCCTGATAATATAAAATTCAAACCTGGACCACACGTGTAGAATCACTCAATCAGGGGATTGAATCCAAGATTCATTTTATCACAGAAAATCTTGAAAATTCAATCCCTAGTGCTCATTTTGGGTAGCACTATAAAATTAGCAATAAGAAGGCGCCTGGGTGGCTCAGTGGGTTAAAGCCTCTTCCTTCCATTCGGGTCATGATCCCAAGGGTCCTGGGATCGAGCCCCACATTGGGCTCTCTGCTCGGCAGGAGGCCTGCTTCTCTCTCTCCCACTCCCCCTGCTTGTGTTCCCTCTCACAGTCTCTCTCTCTCTCTGTCAAATAAATAAATAAAATCTTTTTAAAAATTAGCAATAAGACTAGTAATAAGACTGCTTAAAGAAATCCTTCAAATCAAGTTCAGATTTAAAAGGAATATTTACAGATAGGTTAACTTCTTTCTTCAACTTGCCGTATTTTGATTACAATGGAGGATGTGGTCACTGGGTCTTCGGGTCCTGTGTTGCCAAAATTCTGTACAAGATAAAGTGCTCTGGGGGTAAGTAGCCCCTGAGATTACAGACAAATTTCATATGTTTCTGTAAATATACACCAAAAAGAACGAAACAGTACTTGATTATTTTTCTTTCAACAAATACTCCAAATGAAAATGCTGGCAATTGGATTCTGTTTTTTTTTAAGATTTTATTTATTTATTGACAAAGAGAATAAATCTTCTGCCCCCGGGGGGAGCAGCAGAGGCAGAGGAGGAAGCAGGATTTCAGGGGAGCAGGGAGCCCGATGCGGGGCTCGACCCCAGAACCCTGGGATCATGACCTGAGCCAAAGGCAGGCACTTAATGACTGAGCCACCCAGATGTCCCACGACTGGACTCTTTCAGCGTTTCCATAATTCAAAGGTGTAACTTCCCCTACATGTCCCCCTCCTCTTACTTATTTTCGCATCCCCGTGGCAGTCGGGTTACTGCCTGCGCAGGGTCCTCGCTCCCCACCAAAGATGCTCCGAGGCACCGCAGAGATTTCATGGGAAGAAGGGACCCACGCTCCCTCCAGGGCTGTCTTCCTCTCTCCTGTTTGGCCAGAGATGGTGACCGCATCTCTGCCCCACTGCTCCCCACCTTACTGCCCCCACCCCGAATCAGCCCCTCTCCGTCTGTTCCTGCTCCAGGCTCGCCTGCGTGCCATGGCCAAGGTGGTACTGGACACGCCTCC
>PISX010014513.1:0-52754 GCA_004024625.1 Mellivora capensis
AAAAAAAAACTGCACAGGTCATGGCCAGGAAGTTTGCAAGAGACAATGTGGTCTGTGGCCTAGGAAGTCGGGACAGCCGTCACCTTCGAGGGCATGCGGGGCGGGGGGGTCTTTCCTGGGGAAGGAGGCGGCCCCAATGGGGAGAACGCTGCCACGGGCAGCCTCCCGGGCCCTCACCCCTAGGACAGCCATGAGGTCCCTGCTCTGGAGGAAGGTTACTCCCGATTTCCCTGTGGAAGGACGCTCTATCCACGCTGCAGAAACCTAGGCTCCAGGGTTGCCAAGGAGCTGCCTGCTCCCTGGGGCACCCCCACCGGGAGACGCTCCTTCTCGCACGGAGCTCTGTGGCCTCTCCCTCTGCCACCTGAGGGGTGGGCAGTGGACCTGCAGACCCTCCCCAATCCTCCGTCTCCCTGTCCCAACATAGGGGCTGCCTCTTCTTGCCCAGAGAGGCTGACCCCTTCCCTGGGCTCTCCAGTGCACCCCCCCCCCCACCCAGCCTGCAGTGGACCTAATGGGGGGGCCTGGCCACTCCCTCCCCTGCTGCTGGCCTGGAGCCCGGACTCTCTGGGAGCTCAGAGGGCAAAGCCCACCAGACCCCTTCCCTGGCAGCAGGTGGGCGCCAGGCAGGGGTGGAGCTCTGGTGTCGGCAGGACCCTGCCCTCTCAAGCTCAGGTGACCGTCACCGGCTCCTTCACCATGGCAACAGCTCCAGCCACGATGAAGCAGCAGGTACCCGGCCACGGCCACAGACAGGTCCTGTGGCCCAAGTGCTGGCCGTGGTGAGGGCGGGCTGGGCTGACCTTTCCCTTTCTGAGGGGCTCTGTCCCCCTCCCTGGGCTTCCCTGGCAGACAGGTGGGCCTCATACCCTCCCAGACACGCTGGTTTCCTGGGGTGGACTGGTGGGGGCCTGGGTCCTCTCAGAAGTCACCAGCGCCCCAGGCTACCTGACCCAGGAACCAAGCAAGGGGCTGGCCATTTCGAGGGGCCCTTGCCTAGCCTTGGGTTCTAGCAGCTTGCTGAAGCCCCCTCTCCAGCCTCAGCCCTGCCCCCAGGCCAAACTGCCCCAGCTCGGCCTGCCCCCCCCACGCCCCCTGCGGTGTGTGTGTGTGAGGGGAGGCAGCTTCTCTGATTCCAAGCCACGAGAGAGCTCGCTTTTCTGAGGGAAGCTCAACAGCCAAGAGTGCCTCCTCGCCATGGAGACCACTTAATTCGAGGCCTCACCGGCAGCTCAGTTCCCTGGCTGCTGAGCCTGGGGAGCAGGGGGTGGGAGGAACTTGTCCCCAAGGCCGATCAGGTCGTGTTGTCCCCGTAGGCTGGGAGATGAGAGGAGACTGATCCACACAGGAGGGTGAGCACAGAAATCCGGGGGTCAGAGGGAAGCCTGGGACCCCAGGCCATGAGCTGGGATCATTCTGAGACCCCCCGAGGATGGAGGGTGCTCCTGGGCCTGACCCCCGCCCCCCCCCGCCCCAAAGCCCCTGCCTGGGTGACCACTGGCCTTGACCCCTGCAGGAAGGCCCCAGCACAGGTGGTCAGTTATGCATTCGCAGGTTATTATTAACCCGGGAGTGACGTCACCGGCAGCCAATGGGAGCAGGGTTTATTTCCAGGCTGACAGCTTGATAACGGTTAATTTTAGCTGGATCTTCTTTCCCCAGGCTCAGGAAACCTCAGCCAGCCGAAGAGGGGGCTGCCTGTGTCTCCTCAAACAGCTCGTGGCTGGGGGCACCTGGGGGCGCCGGGAGAGGACTAAGGGAGCAGGCCTGTACCCCTTCCTTCTGCCCTACTCTTCAGAAGGTGCTTTGTGAGGCTGATGGGCCCCTTCTTTGCTCACCACCACCCCCCACCCATACCCTTGGTTGCTGTGGGGGCCATTGTGACAAGCGGCTCAGATCTGGGAGAAGCAGGGGGAGGGGGAGGGGAGCGCAGGTGGGACCCAGCTGGCTTCTGTCCAGAAGGAACGCTGGCCTGGCTCGGCCTTCCAAGCTGACTGCAGGCTCTGCCCTCCTTGGCTGTGACCTTGGCTCCCGCGGTTTGCCCGTCTGTGCCCAGTGGACTCATGGTCCCTGGGTCTCAGTGGCCTGGTAGCCCCGCCCAGCACTGGGTGAGCTCACAAGGCTCCCACCCGCTTTTGCAGTGCTACTCAGCACTATGCAAGGCTCAGCGCTTACCCAGCTCCAGGCAGCAGGTAGTAGCTGTTAGTCTCCAGGACCACGGACTGCTTAGGGCTCCTTCAGCGCCGCTGGCCTGTCGTCCTTCAGGGTTGTACCATTTTCACTCTCACTGTCCAAGTGAGCTCGAGTGCACCCCGGAGGCTGAGAGGCCGGGATCCCAGGGCCCTGCAGGCAGCCCAGCTGTGGGCCGATGGGGCACATCCTGGGGACACAGAGGCACTTTGGAGAAGCCACCTGAGACCTCTGCCTGGGGTCGGCACGTTGGACCTCTGGGGAGGACGCTGCATTCCAGCAGCAGTGGCCACCGCCCGGGGCAGCATGGCCTCCTGGCACAGGCGAGCCCCAGGATGACTTGGTTCCCACTGGGCTGACAGTAGCGCGTGAGCTGGGAGTTGAGCTCAGACCTTGTCGGGGGCTGGCCTGCAGGCAGCCCGGGGGCCCAGCGGGTGGTGGCCCCACTGGGGAAGTTGGGTGGACGTCCCCAGGGACCTGGGCCCGCTGCAGTGGTTTGGCCCATCCCAGCTTCAGCCGCCCCAACTTGGCGTCTCCCAACTCCTGCTAACCTTCAGGCAGGAGGGAGGCATCAAACCTAGAGGGCAGCTGTGCGGGGGGTGGGGGGGTGGGGGGGTCTCCAAGCTTGCCAGGAGTTTATTTTTAATCCTGGCCCAGGTTTGATGGTATCAGCAGCACTTGGAAGTGCTGGGAGTCATCCGCGAGCCCCTCCCTGCCTGAAAGGGTTAGGAGGGCCTGTCTGTAGATGCAGACCTTGGTCCTGTGGGGCAGACCCCACCCCACAACAACTCAGTGGGAGAGACTGTTACCTCTGGGGAGAACTGCTTGGCCCCCAGCCACTGCCCTGGGCCTCTATGCTTCCCGACCTGCTGGGGGTCACATCTCTGAGGGCTCTCTCAGCCAACGCCCCGGTAGAAGGTGCTGGACCCCTGGCCTCTGCTATCACCCACTCACCTTGCTCGACCTTCTCCCAGACACGGCAGTGACAAGAACAAATCAGGCAGGAGTGGTCTCCCGCTGATGGGAGGTGTGGCCATGGGGACAGAGGCTCGTGGGCCAGGAGGCCTATACACTCAGTTTCCCCGCCACACAGGGCTGCCCACTCTTCTCCTTAAAACCCGTGGTGGCCTTTACCCTGGTCTGCCCAGGACCCTCCAAGACGCCCCTGCCCCCACTTTCTCTAGAACCAGCCACGGGTGGCTTGTGACCACATGGGGGCCAGGAGTGAGGGGAACCCCTGCCCACTCATGCCCATTAGGGCATCTTGGGAAGCTATCAGTGGGCTCTGGGAACAGACTTAGAACGTGCCCTGCGTGGAGGCAGGCCCAGGGTGGACGAGAGCCCTTTGCAGGAGCCCCGGAGGGAGAGTGGTCGAGGTGCACATGCTCAGGGGCCTCGGCTACTTGGCTAAGCTGAGGGGGATCCTGGAGACACGGTTTTCAGGCCATGCCATGGGGCGTGGTGGGGGGCGCGCCAGGGTGAGCCCGTGTGGCAGACACCCGGGGACAGGGGGCCTGATAGTGAGCCAATTTCAGGGTCCCAAAGGAGGAAGGACCTGCATGACCTGGGCCTCGCTGGGGAGGCAGATCCGAGGTTCATCTGCAGACAGCAGCCACATGTAGACCTGACGCTTGGGAAAAGCGGGCCAGGACTGCGGCCAGACCCTGGCCTCAGCCCCTGCCCCTCCGGCTGAGGCCTGACCTGCAGTTTCCTGTCCCTGGGGCCGGCCCGTCCCCAGAGACCTCCTTTTAGGTTTGGAGAGCCTTCCCACCTCCTCCGTCCAGGAGGGCCTGAGCCCCGCCACTCGCTCGGCTTCGGCTTCCTCGCCCTCCGTCTCCGCCCCGCCGGCCTCGCCGCTCCCCGCGCCCCGCCGGCGGCTCCCCGCCTGCAGCCCTCCCGCGCGCCTGGCGTCCGCGCCTCCGCAGCTCGCTCCCCCGCGCCGCACCTCCCCGCGCGCCCCGCACCCCTGCGTCCCCCGCCCCGCGCCCCGCCCCGCCCCTCCCCCGCCGTACCGCATTGCCGTACCGCAGGGCGCAGTGCGCTGCGCGGCTCCGTCGATAGGTGGACCCCCTCCCGGAGAGATAAAACCGCCCGCGCCGCCGCCGCCGGTCCCTCTGGCTGAGACCTCGGCTCTGGGTAAGGACGCTCGGCCTCCGGGTCTCCGCCTCCGCCCCCAGCCTTCGGCAGCGGGTCCGCTCTCCGGGGGCCGGGCCGGGGGCGCAGAGGGGCGAGGCTCGCGCCGGGCCAGGCTGTGCGGCTCGCTCCGGGCTTCGGCGGGCCCCAGGGCTCGGTCCCCCGGCGACCGCGGTCGGGTAGGGGCCCCGCGGTGGCGCTTGTTTATGCGGTGGTGCCGGCTGGGGACAGGTCTTCTGGGCGTCAGCGATCGCCCCGCAGCTGTGACCTTGGGACCGGTGGCGTGGGGGGGTGCTGAGGGGTCGCGGCAGGGTCCTCGGTGCCCTCAGTGCCAGGGCTGTTGGGGAGACAGGGAGACCTGGGGGGCATTCGCCACCCCCCCCTGCGGCCCAGGACTCCACTTGGTGTCGGCACCCTAGGGTGCGCCACTGCTGCCTGCTTTCCCTCACCCAGTGCCCTGTCCCCTCCCGGGCTGCCTAGGTTTCTCCACGGACCTCCAGGATGGGGCAGGGGTTGTGGCCCTGGGCCCCCACGGAGGGAAAGGGGGAGAGGGGTCCCCTGCCCCCACCAGGCTGCAGGCATCTCTGTCTGGCACTTCCTGGGCTTGGCTGCTGGGGCCAGATTCCCCCCCACCCTGAAGAGCAGGGACCCCCTGCCCGGATCCGCGAGAGCCCAAGCTATTCTAGGCCCCTGATCTGGGCACCACCGCCCTGTGGGAGCTCTGGCCCAGCCCGTCTCCCCTGGTGCCAGCCTGCCTGGCAGGGACGAAGGGAAGATGGCGCCCTCCCTGCTTGAGGAGGGGAGTAGGGAGCCCTGACCATTTCTCCACCCCAGCAGCAGCGGGGGCCTGTGGGGGTGGGGTGCAGCGGGGCCCAGGACTCCCGGTGGGGGAGCAAGCACCAGGGACTGGAGCTGGACAGGGCAGGGTGACTCATCACCGGGCTCCTGACTGGCCATGGGGTTTGCCCAGCCTGGTGTTTCTCCAGCTCTTGGAGGGCGGTTAGCCTTCTTCACGGGGGTGCTCTGTGGGCGCGACACCCAGATATTTAGGGCAGATTGGGCCGCTGGGCTTGCCACCTGACCCAAATGGGCCAGGCACAGGCTGGGGGGGGGTCTTCCTGCCCCAACAAGTGTGGGAATGTGGCCCCGTGGGAGGGTCGGCGGGCAGGGATGTGCTTGCAACCTGTGCTGGCCGGTGTCTTTGCTGGCTTCCCTCTGAGGCTCTCCATCACCTGTCCCCTCACCCCAACCCCCAGAACCCCTGCTCAGCAGCCCCCCCCACCCTGAGCCACAGCGCTCCAGGCCGTTCCAGCCCTTCCCCGCACCCCGGGCAGAATGGGCAAGGAGAAGACCCACATCAACATCGTGGTCATTGGCCACGTGGACTCCGGCAAGTCCACCACAACAGGCCATCTCATCTACAAGTGCGGAGGCATCGACAAGAGGACCATTGAGAAGTTTGAGAAGGAGGCGGCCGAGGTGAGCCTGCCCCCCTCGCCCCGGTCCACAGAGAGGACGGGTTCCACACAGTGGCTGGGCTGGAGCTTCCCTGACCCTGGGGCACAGGGCTCAGCTGATCTCCCCCAGGGCAGGAAGGCAGGATCCCTAAAGGCACCCACGTGGGGCACAGGTACCTGAGAGAGGCCAGCTGGAGTGGCTGTGGGGGGCCGGCGGCCTCTCTCTGGAGACCCGCTTGGTGTGGGCAGAGGGACAGCCTGGGGATCTGCCCCCCAGTGCGGGGGAGGTGACCTGCAGGCAGCATTTCTGCTCCACAGGGAGCACCACCACAAGGAGCACCTGGTGCTCCACACCAGGCTCTGGAACTCTCTGCCACATTGGGCTTGAGAAGCCTGCGCCCAGGGTGGGGTTCCTGTGTCCCCAGCACTGAGTTCTGGGGCTGGAGGTGATGCTGCCCTCTCTTGTCCTGGGGCGGGGCCAGGCTCCAGGGTGGCTATTAATAGCTGACCGATGGGCACTCAGCCCATCAGCTCCATTTTCTCGTGCTGGGCTGGGGAGGGCTGCCTGTCTGGGGTGGCGTTCTTTTGGGGGGGTCCTGGTTGCCTGGGAGGACAGGAGGGGCCCCGTTGGCTGACCTCCTTTCTCTTAAGTGGCTGAGACCCATGGGTGGGAAGTGGCCACAGAGTGAGGGGGTGGTTCTGGTCTTGACAACCTCTGCGCCCACCTTGGGCTCTGGGAGAAGCCCCTGTCTTGGAGGCTGTGAGGTTCTTTCCTGGATGACGGGGGGCCGGGGCCCAGGAGGAGTCAGTTGCTGGCCTGGGCTGACCCTGCTCAGAGTGTGTGCGTGTGCGCGCGCGTGTGTTGGGGGGATTTGTTGCACTGGGCTGTCTCCTTCCGTGCCTAAGCCCCAAAGCTGCGTCACTCCCTGCTTCCCCGCGGGACTGACGCTGGGGGAGGCTGTGGGTGTTTGCAGGATGTCTGGTTCAGGTCTAGCTGGGTCCCCTCTGGGGCCTGTCTGGGTGGCCCTCTGGGCTGGGCAGCCTCCCCGGAGGGCAGAGCACTGTCCACGCGCAGCGCTGCAGGGAGACCTGCCTGGCTGGACAGCGGCCTTGGCAGCTGCTCTGGGCACTGCTCTGGCCTAGGGCACGGGGGTCTCGCTGGGTGGGGCGCCGAAATTTGCAGGGGCAGCACAGAAGGCGAGGAGGACCCTCAGAGCCACTTGGAAGCGTTGGCTGTCTGTAGAAAGAGCTGGAAAGCCAGGCCCTCCCGTGCAAACGCATCCCTTCTTTTTTTCCCTTAAAAAAAATTAGAGGGTCACTTTTTTGGCTTGACACCTTGACGGTGATGTTGTCAGGCTCTGGCTAACGCAGGGATCCGATCTGCGGACATTGGGGTGCTCAGCTTCAGATAAAGGGGCACCCTCGGCCAGGGGAGGGGTTGAAACCGCCCAGTGGCTTCCCTCCAAGCCTGATTCCCAGGCCCTTGCGCCACCTACTGGCGGACGTTCGAATGGCCACCATCCAGGTGTCGGGAGGCCGGACCTGGGCCCACAGGGTGGCGGTGGCAGGGCAGGGTTGAGGTCCCCGTGTCCCGCAGAGGTCCTCGCCTCCGGCTCCCTCGTCCCAGAGATGGTCTCAGAGTCCCCAGGACCCAGGGGGATGCCTCTGCTGTGACACGTTCCCATGGCTGGCCCACTGAGTCCTGGGTCCCTCCTTGTGCCACACCCCACCCCTGCAGATGGGGAAGGGCTCCTTCAAGTACGCCTGGGTGCTGGACAAACTGAAGGCGGAGCGGGAGCGCGGCATCACCATCGACATCTCCCTCTGGAAGTTCGAGACCACCAAGTACTACATCACCATCATTGACGCCCCCGGCCACCGCGACTTCATCAAGAACATGATCACCGGCACGTCCCAGGTGGGCGGGGCACCCATCTGGGGGACCCCCGGGGCCCGGGGCCCTTGAGGAGCAGCCGGGTCTCCTCGGCTTTTCCTGCCCAGGGCGCGATGCCCCGGACGTTTGTTATCCCTCACCCCTGCCCCCCGGTAGAGTCCCCCAGACAACTGATTAGGGGCCCCAACATCCCAGCCAGGCAGGGGTGTCCATCAGGACCGTCGGCCACTGCCAGGGCCGCCTTGGCAGGCAGACGGTCGGACAGACATTGCCAGGCCCTTCACACAGAGGAGCCCCTGTTGCTGCCCCTCCTGTCAGGACCCTGAGGCCCATCCCCAGGCAGCTGCCTGGAGGGGCCTGGGGCTCACAGGGCCTGACCTGCTGGACAGGCGGACTGCGCGGTGCTGATTGTGGCAGCCGGCGTGGGCGAGTTTGAGGCGGGCATCTCCAAGAACGGGCAGACCCGCGAGCACGCGCTACTGGCCTACACCCTGGGCGTGAAGCAGCTCATTGTGGGGGTCAACAAGATGGACTCCACGGAGCCTGCCTACAGCGAGAAGCGTTACGACGAGATCGTCAAGGAGGTCAGCGCCTACATCAAGAAGATTGGCTACAACCCAGCCACAGTGCCCTTTGTGCCCATCTCTGGCTGGCACGGTGACAACATGCTGGAGCCCTCACCCAACGTGAGTGCCCATGGACAGTGGCGGGGGGCTGCCGGGACCCCTCCCTGGGCACCCAGGGTCCTGGGGTGTGCGTGGGTCGGGCTCAGTCAGGGCAAAGCATAGGGTCAGAGGACCCGTGGGCAGGCTGCCCTCAGCCTGCCCCCCGGCCTGCTGCGTTCCCTTCACCTGCCCAGTGGCTCAGCCTGGCGACAAGCCCGTTTGTGTGAACTGCGGCCCTCCACTCAGCCTCCCCATGAGACCCCCAGAGGCTCTTCTCGGGCCGGGGCACTCTGTCAGGTGGAGAGTGCTGGAGCAGCGGCCCTTGGGGGCCAGGCCTGAGGGTCCTGTCTCTGGACGGCTACTGTTCATCTCCCCCAGGAGCCCCCCCAGGGGCTCGGAGCAGGTTCGGCCCTGGGAAGGGCCGAGAGCTGACCCTCCCCCAGTTGGATGGGACCGTGGCTCAGGCAGCCTGTGTCTCAGGGACCCTGACTCAGCAGGAGCCGGTGAGTCCAGAGCCTGAAGCGGAGTTTTCAGGACCTGAGACCAGGCACCTAGACACAGTGAAGCAGGAGCACGCCCCGGCCTAGGAGGGTGGCCATGGGCTCTGGCGGGTGCCATGGCCACCACACTGAGGGAAGCAGGCATGGAGGGGAGACTGTCCTGGAGCCCCGTGGTCAGGGCGCAAGGCTGGGGACCATGCCCCCATCTTGCTGGGCTGCACGTTTGCGTGTGGTGGGTCCCACAGAAGCTGGCGCGTGCGCACGCGCGCACACACACAAAGATGGCGCGCACTCGTGGGTGAGCTGACCGCACCCTCCACCCCCGGGGAGCCCGACAGAACACCGGCCCCCGGACATCCTGTTCCTGACCCAAGTGCAGGGCGCTCTCGCTTGATCTGTGCTGTCTAGGGGACATAGCCCCTGGAGTGGACTGGGCAGTGCTGCCGGCCCCCTCCCCTTCTCCCTGTCTGTGGCCAGTGGGCTGGGGGGGCCCTGTGCCAGGAGGGCACTGTGTGTGCGGTCAGGAGAAGCCCTAGGCAGGGAGGGCTCAGCCATGCCTGGAGACAGTTGGCGCGGTGGTTAGGGAGCAAGGCTGCACTCTCTACCTCGAGCCTGCCCACTGGCCCAACTCCGGCCCTTCCCGCTCTGGTGCCAGCCCTGCCCAGGGACCTGAGGGTGCAGGAAAGGGGGCTGAGCTGGGCTGGGCTCTGCTTTTTTTCCCAACCCTCCTTTCCCAAGGCTTCTGTGATGTTGGGAGTGTGAACTGGTGGGTGGGAGGATACAGGCCACCTGGGCCACACCTTGATGGACATGATCTGGCTTCTGGTACAGAGCTGGCCGGCAGGGTCTGTGTGCCCCTGCTCCCCAGACCCCCTCGGGTCAGATGCCTCCTGCAGGGTTCCGGGAGAGTCCTGGGGAGGCCGTGGGGCTAGGATGTAGGGCAGGGTGGGTGTGGGTGGTCTCCATCTCCAGCGGATACTTTCTTCCTGTCCAGATGCCGTGGTTCAAGGGCTGGAAAGTGGAGCGTAAGGAGGGGAATGCCAGTGGCGTGTCCCTGCTGGAGGCCCTGGACACGATCCTGCCCCCGACACGCCCCACAGATAAGCCCCTGCGCCTGCCACTGCAGGACGTGTACAAGATTGGCGGTGAGTGGGGGTGCCAGGTCCCACTGGCTGCGGGCACCTGGCCCAGCCTACCCTGGCAGGTTCTGCCCCTCACACCCCACACCTGAGACCAGGGCCCTTGACAAGGGGCTTTTGAGGCCAAGTTGTCTGCCTCTCCCCCAATGCCATAGACTTTCTGGGGGACCACCCACCCACCCACCCACCCATCCAGACAACTGTTTTCCCCCACACATTCATCCGTCCACCCATCTGGCCGTTCACACAACTGTCTACCTCACACATCCATCTGTCCGTCCAGCCAGCCACCCACCCACTCACCCACATGCCCATCTCTCTGTCCACACACCCGTCCACCCCCACCCACCCATCTGTCCATTCATCTGCCCGCCTACCCACTCCTACCCATTCATCCATCTGTCCAGGGTCTTCTTCCTCTCAGCTAAGCACTCAATCCTATGCCAGGAGCTGGTGGACACGGGTAACTCCCATGTCCCCTTCCCCCATGACAGTCCCAGTCTTGTGGGAGACAAGATGTGCTCCAGACCTGAGATGACAGGGAGACCACAAACAAGCACGAGGCCGACAGGCACAATCCCAGCGCGGGGGCTATGTGCAGGGGTGTCGCACTGACCCAGCACAGAGACCGGCCACCAGCCCAGGCTCTGTCATCCCACAGCCAGGGTTGGGGGTGGAGCTTCTCCTCCCTCGCTGAGGGGGGCCAGACACCCACCAAGCAGCCACACTGCCTGAGCAGATCCATGAGAAGTGCAGGGGCACCTGTGCCCCTTTGGGGTGGCCCCTGACATCAGCGGGCCCAGGTGGGCTGGTCCTCGACCGCCCTGCTCTTGTCACACCCGGAGGGGCCTCCCACAGTTCTCCCCCCAGGGGACAGCTGCCACCTGGTGGCAGGGACAGGCCTCCAGGTCCAGATGGGCCTCTCTCTGCCCATGTTCCCCTCACTTTCTCCTGTGCAGGCATTCCTGGGAATTCTCTTGTGTTCAGTCCCCTTTTTTCCTGACAGGGTCAGGGTAACCTCTGCTTCTATCTGAACCTCAGTGTCTGCCTTGTCTGGGGTCTCTCTGTGCCACTTGCTCCGTCCCACCTCCCCCTCATAGCCCCCTTCCTCTCCACCCAGGCATTGGCACCGTGCCCGTGGGCCGAGTGGAGACAGGCATCCTTCGGCCGGGCATGGTGGTGACCTTTGCCCCTGTGAACATCACCACGGAGGTGAAGTCCGTGGAGATGCACCACGAGGCCCTGAGTGAGGCCCTGCCCGGAGACAATGTCGGCTTCAACGTGAAGAACGTGTCGGTCAAGGACATCCGTCGAGGCAACGTGTGTGGGGACAGCAAGTCCGACCCTCCCCAGGAGGCTGCCCAGTTCACCTCCCAGGTGGGCTGCCAGTCCCCCAAGGACAGGAGCAGGGAGGTCCTTGGCATTAGCAGAGTGCTTGATCCCTGTTGTGCCTGGCCCTTGGGAGAACCGGACCCTTGCTTTACAAATGAGGCCATCCAGGGCTTGGGTCAGGGCTGAGGGCCCTCACAGGGAGAGCACACGCTGGGACGGGCCCCGCCTTGTTGCTCTGAGCCTCCCTGAGGTCCCATGTGGGTCCTGAAAATGTTTTTGTCGCTGGACATCTCTGTGGTATTTTATTCTCTACATTCTCAATGTGCCCTCTCTGATCACCTCTTCACATGACAGGCTCCCGCGAGGTGTGACGGAAGGGTAGGACTTGCGGTGTGGCTTCTCATCCTGCCTCAGCTCTGGCCCGGGCACACGGCAGAAGCCTTGCCCACTGCCCCTTCCCACAGGGCACCTGTCGGTGGCTTATCTCTTGTGGTTCGCCAAGTGCTTCCTGAGGACCCTGGGGTCCATGCCAGGGGTGTGGGTCCCCCGTGGCCTGACCTTCCCTCACGGCTGGCCCCCAGCCCCAGGGGATTCCAGCCTCCCTCAGGGCTGACGCCCCCTTTCCCACTCGGGGCGTGTCTGACAGCCGTGCACACATCTTTGCCCAGGTCATCATCCTGAACCACCCAGGGCAGATCAGTGCTGGCTACTCACCGGTCATTGACTGCCACACGGCCCACATCGCCTGCAAGTTTGCAGAGCTGAAGGAAAAGATTGACCGGCGCTCGGGCAAGAAGCTGGAGGACAACCCCAAAGCCCTGAAGTCGGGCGACGCAGCCATCGTGGAGATGGTCCCTGGGAAGCCCATGTGTGTGGAGAGCTTCTCGCAATATCCACCTCTTGGTGAGCTGGGCGGGGGGCCGAGGGAGGTGCAGCCTGGAGGGGGCTGGTCCGGGCTGCGGAGGGGGGCCGCAGGGGGCGGCGGGCGGCGGGTGTCCTTCACTTCGCTGTGGCCTCCAGCCTCCATCTCATGGAGCGTTGGTGGCCCTGCCGGGCAGCTCTGGGAGGAAGACCCCAGGCCCACAGCCAGGCTGGCGGCAGAATGAGGGCTGCCTGCTGGGCGTCAGCTGGCCACAGGTATCCCTAGGATGACCCGCAGGCCTGTGTCAGAGAGCCGCCTTGCGCGGGTTGCTGGCCCGCGTCGTCCCGGCTGAAGGGGTACACTGCGGCCAGGCATGTCCCGGAAGCCCCACAAGGCCTGGGGCCGGTCCTGGGGTCGTTCCTGCCGCCCACGGAGACCAGAGCTGAGAGACACCCTCACTCCCGTGTCTCACACTCCGCGGGCTGCGGACCGCACCGCCCGCCCCCGGAAACGGGCCGCGGACGGAGGATGCTGTGAGCTCGAGTGCGCCTGCGCATGGCATCCCGGCCCGGGGGGGGCGGGGCCCCGCTCGCGCCTCACGCCCCCTCCCCTCAGGCCGCTTCGCGGTGCGCGACATGCGGCAGACGGTGGCCGTGGGCGTCATCAAGAACGTGGAGAAGAAGAGCGGCGGCGCCGGCAAGGTCACCAAGTCGGCGCAGAAGGCGCAGAAGGCGGGCAAGTGAAGCGCGGGCGTCCGCGGCGCGCCCCTCCCCGGCGGCGCCGCGCCCCGCCCCCGGCCCCGCCCCCGGCCCGGCGCCCCGCCCCCCCGCCAGGCGCACGTCTGCACCTCCGCTTGTAAGAGGCTCTCGGTCAGCGACTGGATGCTCGCCATCAAGGTCCAGTGGAAGTTCTTTAAGAGGAAAAGCGCCCCTGCCGCCCCCGCCTCCGCGCCCAGCCTTCGCCGCGCTCAGTGCCCGTTTTACCAATAAACTGAGCGACCCCAGACCCGTGTGCGCCTGCTTCTGGGTGGGGTGCGGTGGGGTGGGGGCCGTCCGCCCCGCGCTCTCCCCAAGCCCCTTCCCGCCCCGGTGTCCCCCCTGCACCCGTCACCGCCGCCGGTGGCCTGGCCGGTGTCCTTCCGCGCTGCCCAGGGTGGGTGGCCCCACGCTGCGGCCCCCCCCCCCGCACTGGAGGCCTGATCCTAAGTCCAGCGGGTCCGGTTTGCAGTGGGGGGGGGGGACGGGGGCTTTGGAAATGCCCTCCTGGGGGCGTCCAGCACAAAGACTCCGCAGAAGGGGGCTGAATGCTTTGAAGGTCTCTCTGAGCACGGGAGGGGAGCTGAGGGCGCCTCCCGCCAGTGACTGCCCCACACACTTCTTCACTGGGCTCCTCGCTACTCTGGTCTCACTCCCCCCACCCCAGCCAGCCACTGTGGCTGGAGAGAATCACCTCATGCGTCCTGCCCTTCAGGGAGAGCCTGGGCACACCCAGGACCTCCAGCCCCCCAAATCAGGGAGAAAGCCCGGACTGTGGTCAGCAAGGACGGGGTGCTGTCCTTGCTTCCCACCCGGCCATCCCTGCTCTAGGAAAGCAGCTCCCTGCTGTACCAGGGGTTGGTGCTGCAGGAGCCCTGCCCGCGTGGGGCAAGGATGGACCCTCGGATTCCCCAACCATGCTCACGGTAGGGGACGGGCTGGGGGCTCCCCTCCAGGGGAGCAGTAGGCCAACCATGTGAGTCTCTAGGGCTGCTGCAACAGATGACCTCAAACTGGCTTACAATGGCAGAGGTGTCCCCTCCCCCCGCCAAAGTCACCGTGACTGGGACATAATTCAGGCATTGGTGGGGCTGTACTCCCCCCAGAGGCTCCCATTCCTTGCCTTTGGCAGCTTCTGGTGGCTGCCAGAGTTCCTTGGCTTGCAGCTGGCCCACTCCAGGCCCTGCCCCACAGTCATGTGGCTTCTCCTCTGTGTGTCCGATGGCCTTCGGCATTCTCTTATAAGGACACAGGTGACCGGCCTACATGAGAGCCCAGTGTAATCTCATCTTGGGACGCACAATGGAGCTGCTTCTTGCAGAGCCCTTCCCCCCACATAGGCCACATCACAGTTCTGGGGGTTGGGGCCTGAAACCTGTGGGGGCACATCCAGGCCACTATACTGGGAGAGGCTGCTAGCCGCAGAGACTGGCGCTTGTGGCTCAGAGGTGTCTCCCTGCCTGTCCCCAAGGGGGCCTGGGCCCCAGGAAGTTGCGTGAACAGCGTGGGACAAGAAGGAAGAGCCTAGCAGCCAGAGTGATGTGTGGCCTGCTCCCCGGCAAAGGTGCAGACCCACGTGGGAAGGGTCCGGACTGACCCACAGAGGCCTCCAAGGAGGGGGGCCCGGGTAGGAAAATACAGACAGAGGAAGCCCAGGCAGATTTGTTTCAGATAAACAGTGAATAATTTTTTATTTTTTATTTATTTTATTTATTTTTGGAGATTTTATTTATTCATTTGAGAGAGAGAGAGGCAGAGACAGAACACAAGCAGAGGAGAGGCAGAGGCAGAGGGAGAAGCAGGCTCCCGGCTGAGCAGGGAGCCCGATGTGGGGCTCGGTCCCAGGACCCTGAGATCATGACCTGAGCCGAAGGCAGATGCTTAATGACTAAGCCACCCAGGCGTCCCTCAATAATTTCTTAATATAAATATGTCACATACAGTATTTACACAGAAAAAGTATTTGTTCTTTATTGGAGATTCGAACCTGACTGTGTATTTTGTCTGCGACCCTACCTTAGGAAGCCAGGTGCTTCCTGCTGCTCTCCTGGGCGCCCCCCACCCCCAGACTTCTGTTGCTGGGGGGACCTGGTGGCCTGAAATCTGTCTGCCCCAGGAAGCTGTCCTCATGGCTCAGTTAGGGTTGGGGTCAAACCAAATTAGACTGTCAGCCTGGGACAGGGTGGGAGTGAAAAGCAGGCTCACCGGGTGGAAGGACTGTAAGGTCCTTCTGGGACCCCTCCCCTGCCCTCCCCTCTCTTCCCCTCTCGTCTGCTGTGGCAACTCTGGGTCCACCTAGGAGCCCTGGTCACTCCTAGACCAGGGCTAGAGCCGAGTGTCCTGCCCAGCAGAGGTCTGTGCTTGCCTCCTGCCCCCCCACCCCGTGCTGGTCCCCCCAGAGGGGGTGCATTTCTGGGACTGGGTCACGGATGCTTCCAGGTTTGCAGACTCCTGGGAGGGTATGGAGACAGAGGTGGGAGCACTTCCTCCTTCCCACCAGAGTCTGAGGCAGGTGAGGGTGCTGGCTGTGGCCCAGCGTGGGGTTTCTGGGGAGGGTCTCAGCACTTTGGGCCCGTTCTGGGGCCAGGTAATGAAGGCAGGCCCAGAAACTTCCACACGCCCGGATCTGGATCTGGAGTCTGGCAGGTTCGGGGCCTCGTGGCACCCCTGGTGCCAGGCTCAGAGAGGGGCCCACGGGAAGGCCAGGGGACCTGGGCTTCAGCCTGGTGGGGGTGCAGCAACTCTGGGCACCCACGGGGGGGCAGCACACCTCCCCAGGCATTCGCACTTGCCTCCAGCAGCTGGGGGGCTCCCCCCCCACCTCCTCCAGCACTCTCCAGTGGCAGGGTGGGGAGGCCTGCACTCAGGGGGCGGGGCTTCTGGGGGCCAGTGAGCCCTGGCCACATCTCCCGCTTGGACACAGGCGGGGGAGGGGGGGGTGTGGGGGGGTTGGGGACCTGCACAGCCTCCTCTGTGACACCCCTGGCCTTCGGTTCTCAATAGATGCGAACAACGTCATCACACGTCGCGGGGCCTCTGGAAAACCCTGCAGACCCGAGAGAGCAGTCATGACAGAGACAAGGCCTTGGTGTTATTGTGCAAACAGTTTTGACTTCTAGGGCCTTCTAGAAGGTTCTTAGGACCTGAGGTGCTTGGACTGAACTTTGAGAGCTGCTGATCTCACAGCAAAGCACAAGGACGGAGCAGGTGGTCATTGAGTCGCGGCAAGTTCGGGCGCACAGGTGCTGCCGCTGACTCCCCTCCTCCCCCCGCACTGTGCAGTGCTCACTGGGGCTGCATTTATGGCCTGCAGGGGTGAGACGGAGGTGCAAGCTTGGAGCGCAGGGGGAGGGGGGCATTCCTTTGGTCTGGTGAGCCCTTTCCCACGGCAGGCTGAGCTGGGTAGGGGACACCAGAGAGGCAGCTTGGGGAGCCCCTTGGGCAGCTGGATGGGCCCATGGAGGGGGACACGGCGGGGGGTACCACAGCTTGACTCGACAACCTCAGGGCTGGGGGCTCAAGCTGGGACACAGATTGGCACTCACAAAGGGTTCACATGTCTGGGCTACGGGGGGGACGTGGAGGCCCAGAGAAGTGCCCTGGGTGCCCCGGGCTGTCTGGGGCCTGGGCTCAGTGTGGCGGCACCTGAGGCTAGGGCCGTGGGGCCATGTGCCACCACTCTCTGCTGGGCTCTGGATAATTATTCTTCAAGGTTTTATTTATTGATTTGTCAGAGAGAGAGAGAGAACACGAGAGGGGGAGGGGGCAGAAGGAGAAGGAGAAGGAGACTCCCCCTGAGCAGGGAGCCTGATGCAGGACTCGATTCCAGGACCCCGGGGTCTGAGCCAAAGGCAGACACTTCACCTACGGAGCCCCACAGGCGGCCCTGGGCTGGGCATAATTTAAAGCAGGAGCCACCAGGACCCAACTGGCAGCTTTACTCTTTGGGTGCGTCTGAAAAATTCACGAGTTGTTGAGCCTGCGGGGTCCTGCTGAACAGGCCAGATCAGGTCGTCTCTTGTCCTTGTCTGCCCGGGGCTCCTGGCGCCCTCCCCTCAAAGCAGACATCATCTTCTCTCCCTCCCCCAGGGTCCAGTGTGACCCTGGCAAGGACAATTCTGTGTCTGAACAGTAGTTTTGGACCCCAGCAATGGGGTTTTGGGGTTTTTCACAAGGGAGTGACTGTCCTTGTGGATAACTGTGGGTATGTCTCCGAGTGGGACCATGGGTATGCCAGATCAGATCTGTACATTTCTGGTGTGCACCCAGTGTGAGCTCTGCACGCCTGTGTGGGGCTCCTGGGGTGTGGGGAGAACTCGGGGGAGGGCATCCTGGAGCTCTGAGAGCTGGTGCCATGACAGCAGGCATGTGTGTATGTGTACACAAGTGGCTGTAAGCATGCGTGTGTGTGCCCATGTGTGTGCGTCCATTTGGATGCGTGTTTGTGCGTGCTCAAGAGAGAGCAAGCACACGTCTATGTGCGCTCAAGTGTGTGCACGCATACGCCATACCGCGTCTCAGCCCTGTGTGCCCTGCCGGCCGGCTGTCTAGTGCCGGTGCTGAGCCCCCGAGAAGCACCTGTGAGAGGCCGGACTCAGGCTGTGCTGGGCCCTTGCCCGGTCCCGGGGCCTCGCAGGCAGAAGCTCGCTGGGCAGCTGGGCTGTCGGGGGTGCGCTCTCTAGGTTGCCCCCAGCTCCGCTGGGGTGGGAGTCAGTGCAGGATGGTGTCAGTAAGAGACGCGGGATGCCGACTCCTTCCCTGGTTTCGCTCCCTGTGTCTCACTGTGGGGGTGATCTGGGGAGGAGGTGGGGGGGGCTTGAGTCAAGAATAGCTCCGACGCGGGCTTGGAGCGGGGTGGGCCGTGGTAACTGTCAGCCCCATCACCCAGGGGGCCTGGACTGTGGGCTGAGTGGGGGCCCAAGGCAGGGTTGGGGGAGGTGAGAGAGCACCCAGTTTGTGCTTTTCCCCGTGTACACCTCGGGCAGAGTGGGGGGCCTGGAGACGTCAGTGCGGGGCGGGGGGGCAAATTCGACCCTGGGCTGCCTCCCTGAATGCCCGTGGTAAAGTGGGTGCTGGCAGCTCAGTGGGAAGGGAGCGTTGCTCTTGCTCATGGAAAGGCATGGGGGGCTGCGGGCTGGGCTTGTGCCAGCCCAGTGTGTGTCTGATGGGCCTGCTGGGATGCCTGGCCCAGCACCCTGGGGGCTGGTCACTGCCAGCTGCTGTTTGAAGTTACAGCAGTCAAGCTGGCTGGGGCCACTGGGCTCCTGGGGTCATCGGTTTGGAAAGCAGAGGGCCACGCTGAACCGAACGGGGAGCCAGAGGGCACACAGAGGGAGGGAAGAGATGGAGAAGAGGGCTGTGCCCCTGAATCCCACAGTGGGGAGTGGTAAAATTTCCCCTTTCACCTCCTGGTCTGTGAGCAAAGCTGGTGCCCTCCCAAGTGAGTGGGGCCTAGACCTCAGCTCTGTGCACCTTCAGGGCTGCCGTCTGGTCGGATGGCTCTTGGGGAGGGGTGCTCCTGGGATGCCGGCTGCCTTTACTCTGTGTGTGTCCCAACACCCAGGCCTTCATTTTGGGTGAGGAAGCAGTGCATGTTGGAAATGGAACACACTCAGAGCCGGCCCTGGAATGGATTCATTTATTTTTACTTTAATGCTTATATAATGCTGGGCATTGTCTAACCGCTTTACAAACCTAACTCACTGCGCTGTCGTGACAAGCCTGTGATGTATGTACTATTATTATCACCATTTACAGACTAAGAAACCGTGGCACAGAGAGGCTCAGCAACCCGCCCAAAGCCACGTGTGTGCATTAAGCCTGTAAACCCTGAGACGTAGCAAAGACTCCATTGTTCTGTTATGGGGTAAACGTGGCGTTTTGTCAGCAAGCTAGAACACGACAGCGTGGAAGGTGCTGGGCTGCTGAGCTCTGATGAGGAGCTGGTGACGGGCCTGACCAGTTGCCCCTTGGCGGCCCTGGACCTTCACGCAGATACTTGCAAAGTCCTTAGGGGTGGTGGAAAGCCGCCCTCCTTCCCAATATCCCAGATTCCTGCCTCCTTTCTCACAATAATTCTCACGACCAATCTCTTGGCTTGGGTATTATTAGGAGCCTTGGGGAGAAAAATCCATGTATGTGCGCTACTTCACACTAAGGTGTGGATGGCTAACTTACCAGAAATATTTGCATTTTACGAGAAGACCTTATCAGCCTAAATCTTGGTGTGCCAACCTCAGCACCACTGCCACATGGGGGTAGAGAACCCTCTGCTGGGGGCGGGGGGTGGGCGGGAGGGCTTTCCTGTGCACTGCAGCAGCTCTCCACCCACTAAATCTAACAGCTGCTCCCGTCATGGCAACCAAAGACAGCTCCAGGCATTACCTGCTGTCGCCCGTAGGTGGGAGCACCTGGCCTACATGGAGCCCTCTCTGTTGGGGGGATGCCAGAAAGGGAGGTGGTCAGCATGTCCGAGCTGGGGGGGTGGACAGTCTTCTCTTCAACAGCAACCTGTGCGGGGGCTCTGCAGGACGTGAAGGAAGAGGCTCCAGTGGCGGCCTGGGATTCCCACGGCTCCTCCCTGACCTCCCCTGGACACTACTCCAAGCTGGACGTTACTGGGGACGTTTTACAGCTCCGCTCAGGTCAGTGTCCCAGCAGCCCCACGAGGTGGGGGCCTCTTCCCTCCGCTTGACCCGTGAGAAGCCCAGGGCCCTGCTCAAGGTCTCAGAGCTCAGACGATGTCGTGGGTCACCTCAGGGCCGCGTCCTGCAGCAGCCACACCCGCCTTCAGAGATGCCATGGGCAGGAGCCTGGTGTTCGCTGGCGGCGTGGTTCCTCAGGAGCCATCCTGGCAGGGCTGTCGGGCTGGCGATGCCTCCGGCTCTGTCTGGGCTGACAATAGCTTGGGTCTGCCGACCAGAGAGTCCAGGCTTCCTGTTGCGTCCCCTTAGCTCAGCACGTGGTGACCTTGTCCTGGGAGGAGGGGGGTGGGGGACACGGACAGCCCATAAGCCCTGCCCCAGGTTGGGCACCTCTGTCCAAAGCCTACTGGACATCTGGCCGAGCAAGCAAGGCCCTCCAGTGAGCCGCGGCCAGCCATGGGCGGGCAGCCAGGACCCAGATGCTGACAGCCTATATGTGGGCAGGCAGCTGACCGCTGTGCTGGCCACGAGCCAGTCACCATGGCACTGAGCTCCAGCTGCCCATGTCCTCCCATGGACTAGCACTGCAGTCCCTGAGCCACCCAGGCTTCCAGGCTAGTCATCGAGGGCACATCCTGGCTGGAGGCTCCTAGTGATGTCGAGCCCTAGAACCAAGTGACTGTCATTCAAGGAATGTTGAAGAGCAACTCTCTGGGCTGGGCTGGGGGTGTGAGTGCACGAGGGTGTGAGTGTGTGCACGGGACTGAGGGTGTGTGTACGGCCTGTCCAGTGGAGGGGTGAACAAGGGGCAGGCAAATAAGCAACAGTTTCAGATCTCGATGAGGAACCAGGACCGAGAAGCGCTCAGGTGTCCCCTTCAGGGAAGACCCATAAGCAGGGCCTCCCTGAGAAGACGTACAGAGGCCTCCGAATGCAGAGGAAACAGAACTCCTGGCATAGGAGCCGTACATATGGACAATCCTTTCCTGGCTTGAGGGCCACTGAGGCTGCGGTGTGCCTGGGGTGGGGAGGGGAGGGGATGGGAGAGGAGCGGTGGGGGGACGGGGGCAGAGCAGTGGGATGTGCAGGTGGGGTGGTCTGAGAGCTGCAGGGCTGGATTACAGAGGTGAAGAGAGCACCGGGTTATGGTCGAAGGGCCACGGGAGTATTGATGGGTCCAGACCCTCGGAGGGGCCTGGCTCAGACCTGCCATCACAGTGCGTGAGTGAGGGCCCATCCGTCCTTCAGGTTTTATCTGCCGCAGAACAGGGACCATTGGTCAGAGTTTTTTCATTTGCCCAGAGGTGTGGAGACGGGCGTCGGGGGTGCTTTCTCTGTGGACCAGATCTGACAAAATGCACAACCTCCCGAAGACCATCCCTGTGTGTTCCTGGAGGCCGGCTGGGGCGGGGGCGGGGGTGCAGTGGGGGTGGGGCCATGGTGGCAGAGGCCGGGCAGAGGCCGGGCAGGGGCTCCCTCGAAGGCCCAGAATCTACCCGTTGGTTTCCGCCCTTCTGGATGCGTCCAGGACCGCCGTCACTCCGCAGCCCATCTCCACGTCATGGACAACCCTGGACTCCTAGTGCCCAAGAATGATCACGGCTGCAAAATACCAACCAGCTCCCTCATGTGGTTAGTCGCTTTGCCAGGGGCTGGGGAAGCTTGTTGCGAGCTCTGATCCTTGGAAAAAACCTATAAATTAAATTTTTATTGACTTTAGTATAAGATGTTTTTTAAGAAATCAATGCTTTCATGTTAAATCTTTTCCTTGCTGCCCTGCTCCCCCGTGAGCTGGATAAATTCAGCCCTTCCTCCTCCTAATATTGGAAAATTCCCTGGAGGGAGGGCTGGGACTTTCTGTCTGGGTAGGCACTTCCTGTTGTCCAAATTACAAAATCAAGACAACGACAGCCCTGACCCAGGTTAGGGGATAGAGACTGTCTCTTCTCATTTCCCCAAATGAAGTCTTACTTCTTGGGCTGGTGGAGTGTCCCCTCTGGCCTCTACCGGGGTCATCTGTTTTCCTGAGGCTAGCATGATGGGGGAAGGAGCTTGCTCCTTTTCTGCTGGGAAGAGGTGGGTGCTGGTGAAACAGGAAGCTTTGCTTTCCAGTGTCTGCCCCTGGGGTCCCCATGGTCACTGGCCCAGAGAACTCAAGTGTGGCTGAAAACCTGAATGTAAATATCTTCTATGTGACCACGAGATGTCCACACAGTGTGGGGGGGGGCTGCACCAGATGGGCTCCACGAGCAGGTATCAGAGCTGCCCCTACCTTATCCTGGAATGGCCCATGCAGCATCACTGCTGGTGTCCCTTGGCCAGGACGAGCAACCATCGGAAGCCTGTTTCCTCTGGACTCACTTCCCCTATGCCCTGATGTCTTCTCTGTGGGACCCACCGTCCTATGTTGTCTGTGAGACTAGAGTCATGACCTCCCCAGGGCTGCCTCCCAGGAAAGGCCAAGCCCACTCACGGCCTCGTACCTCTGGGGAAGAGGGAATAGTCCAGATGTGCTGCAAATTTGGTTTCCACAGCCAGCAGCTGTGATGTCGTGTGCTGGGCTCTGGGGAACACAACAGCAGGCAGGACACATGCAAAGGCAGGGCAGTGGGGTCCCAGCCCTGTGTGGTGGGTTCCCTGATGGGAAGGGAACACGGAAGAGCACTTTGGGGGCAGGAGGGACCTGTGAGACCTTGGAGTTGGCCTCGTGTGAGACAACAACAGTGTTCCCGCTATTTTCTCAGCTCAATAGTTCAATCTCGGCTGCTCAGTGCAGCCAATAATGTGGGGGTGGGAGGAGGAACCAGAAGGGGAGGCCAGGAGCAGCATGCTGCTCCGGAGGCTCTGGGGAGAGTGCTGGAGGTGCTGAAAGGACAGTGCCCAGCCTGGTGGGCCAGACTCCTGTCCAGGGGAAAGGGTCTCCCCAGACCGGAGCTGGGTGCTGTGTCCATCTGGACTTTTCCACTCTTCTTTTCTGGATCCCATCAGTACAGTCTTGGCAAAGATGGCTTGAGCCTGAAAGCTCTCCCATCTATTTTTAAATAAATGAAATTCCTGTCTCTTGCAGGGAATTCACCCCAACTAAGCATTTACCCCCGCAATCCCGGCTCCCGGGTTGTTGACCAGGTTGCTGACAGCTGAATGGTGTGCACGGCACAAACCTGAAAACATGCGTGTTCAGTGAGCTCATTAGAAGGACATCCCAAACTAATGATTTTCGAGCCTTGATATGGGATTCATCTGCCAGAACCTCTGGGAAATGTGTCAGACCTTCCTGGGGTCTCTGCTTGAGACAAGAGAATAGAGGGCTTGGGGGAGGCAAAGGTGTGCCTGCATCCCCAGCAGGCTCCCCTCCAGCTTGGCCAGCAGTGCTCCCGCTGAAGGGGCCTCCCCCAGGAGGCTGTGAAGGCAACTAGTCTCTCCTTAAGGTCTCAGAATGCCAGAGAGCCTGAATGGTGGTCCCATTTCAGCACCCATATGTTTGCAAAAATGATACCTGGGAATTGCTTCTTCCTTCTCTGTGAACCAACCTCAACCATGGGCCCACTTCACTGTCACATTGAGCCCTGAGAAGGGCTCCCCCAGGAGGGGACATGCCCCGCTTAGGTGGCACCCCATAGTCTGGGGCTTTAACAGGATGAGGGCACACAAGGGCTGCTCAGAGGCTGAGTGGAGAGAGCCAGCATGGGCAGCCTCTCTCTTTTTGTGATGTGAGTGGTCATGCCCCCCCCCCTTGAACTGAGGAGGTGGGCTCCTCCTTCCTCAGCCTGGGCTCAGCGGGGGTATGCACACTCAAGGAAACTGCAGACACCTTAGGGCACACTGGCTGAATGCTGGTGATTGTAGCTAATGACCAGGCACGGAGGCAGGGTGGTGGAAGTCAGGAGTGTGGCCCCTGGGCCGTACCTGTGTGCACAGGTGTATGTGGGGCATAAGCGGCACTCCATCCTCAACATTCTAGATGACTTACAAATTAGACCATTCTGTCTGGAAAAGGCCACATGGCCTCTAAATTTGGAACTAAAAAAGGGCAAACAGCACAGCTGATCCAGCACCATGGACAGGGCTGCTTTATGCGCCAACTTACTGGGGAGAACAGTGGCGGCTACCGTCTGAGTGGACCCCACAGTCCTAGGCAAATGTGGGAAGAGGCTGGATGTGGTCAGGAGAGGCACCTGCAGCCAGCACTGTCCAAGGGAGGCCGCAGAGGGAGGCTTCAGCGAGTGGGGGCAGGGTGAGGAGTGTCCATGTGGAGTGCACAGGGGCCTCTCGATGACTGAGGAAAGAGTCCTTTGGCTTCCCAGAAGAAGGTTCCAGAATGACACCCCCCACCACATACACACACAACCATGGCTCCCTGGCTAGGGGAGGCAACCTCTGCCTACTCCCCCTCAAGAGGACACCCTGCCATCTGTGTCCAGAACCTGCCCTCCTTTGTTCTGGACTATGGCACCAGTGTCCACTCTGGGCTCAGGTCTCTGTCTTGCCCTGGGGGTCATCCTCCATCCTGCAGAAGGAAGTCCAGGCCCCTTGGGGTGAGTCTCTCAGGTCTCACCTCTCTGACTTCTGCCCCTCCTCTGCCCCTCCTCCTGCTTCAGAGGCCTCTGTTCCTCCTTTCCAGGACTCCTCCAAGGTCCAGTTCAGGCCCTTAGGAAGTCTCCCCAGATGCCTCCCTCTACACTCAGGGACCTGGGTCTAAGAGGTCCTCATTACTGGCCCACTTAGAGGCCAAGCACATAAGGTCCCAGTGGGCTGGGCCTTAGCAGAGGTTCCGCCGGTGCCCATTCCTATGTCCTGCTCCTAGGTGTCCAGTCCAGAGGTCCAGCTGGTAGGAATCCAACTGGGGCCAGGCGCTGGCAGAGCTTTGGGATCCAAGGGAGAGCTGGGGGCCGCTCAGGAGCTGCGCTTGTCTTAGCAGGGGATGGCCAGGAGGCCGGATTCCCTGGTCAGGCCACGCGGGGCTGCGGGAAGGGGGCCCTGGCGGGCCCGAGTGGCAAGAGGCCCGGAGCAGCCCGTCCTCTTCATCTGCTCTCTCCTGCGTTCCCTCCCCTCCCCTCCCCTTCCCGCGACCGGCGCGGCGTCGCAGGGGTTAATGGGGGCGGGGCGAGGCAGCGGGCGGAGCCAGGTGGCCGCAGCGTCCCCGCGCGCGGCCCGGGCCGGCAGGAGCGCGGAGCCGCCGCCGCCGCCGCCGCCGCTGCCACCTCGGCCATGCGGCTCCCGGGCCGGGGGCCTGGGCTCGGGCCCGCGCCGCCCCTTGCGCGTCTCCCCCGCTGAGCCCGCGCCCGGCCGGGGCGCCGCCCGGCACCATGGTGCAGAAGTCGCGCAACGGCGGCGTGTACCCCGGCCCGAGCGGGGAGAAGAAGCTCAAGGTGGGCTTCGTGGGCTTGGACCCCGGCGCGCCCGACTCCACCCGGGACGGCGCGCTGCTCATCGCCGGCTCCGAGGCTCCCAAGCGCGGCAGCATCCTGAGCAAGCCGCGCGCGGGAGGCGCGGGCGCCGGGAAGCCCCCGAAGCGCAACGCCTTCTACCGCAAGCTGCAGAATTTCCTGTACAACGTGCTGGAGCGGCCGCGCGGCTGGGCGTTCATCTACCACGCCTACGTGTGAGTGCGGCGGCCGGCGGGGGCGCGGGGCGCGGGGCGCGGGGCGGGCTGCGGGGGGGCCCTGTGCGTCCGAGCGCCCGCGTCGCTCACGCCGGCGCCCGGGTCCGAGTCCGCGGGACCGCGTTTCTTGGCCGAGCGAAGGGCCTCCTAGCGCGGATCGGGAGGAGTTCTGGGGTCCCGGCGTCCCGGCCGGGGTGGGGGGGTGGGGGCGCCGTCCCCCCACCCGCAGCGGCCTGCTTGGGTTGCATCAGCCCCTCCCCCGCAGGATGGGGGATGTGCGGCGCCCCAGCCTCTCCTCCTCGGCCCGAGGCCCCTCCCCACGGCCTCGGCGCTGAACAAAGGGCCGGGAGGGAGGGAGGGTGGCGCTGCCAGTCCTGCCACCGTCTCTGGACTCCTCGAGGCCCCTCTGGTCTGGGCAACCCCCCCCACCTCCGCCCCAGGTAGGGGCAGGGCCTGGCTTACCAGGCCTCAACTCCCAAGCCGCTCACTCTCCACCAAGGGTGAGCTTTCGGGTTGCACGGATGGGGGTAGGGGCTGTCCTAATATTACACCCCCCCCACCCCCACCCCCCCCACCCCCCGCAGCTCAGGGGCTCGGGGTTGTTGACTGTCTTCACCGCGGTGCCTGCGTTCATCTTTGGCCCAAAGTGCATCCCTCACTCTCCCCTCCACCCAGCTCAGCCCTGACCTCTCTGTGCTGCTGGAGGAGCAGGGAGATGCCCCTTCCGGGCTCTGGATGGACGCCCAGGAGGGGGGTTCTGTCCTGAGCCCGCCAGACCTGGCCCTATGCAGGGGACTCCTGGCTCCCCGCCAGGGGCAGTGGCCTCAGGCCCACACTGTGTGCACATGAGCATTCATGGGTGGCATGTTTGGGCAGGACTTGCTGTGTGTGGCCTGTGCCATTGGCCTGCAGTCTCTGAGCAGGCAGGCACTCTCCCTCCCATCCCAGCTAGACTGGGGCCGGAACTCGGCCATTTTGTATGAAAGAGGCATTTGGGGATGGGAGTGAGGAACAGATTCTGGGAAACCATCTCCAACCATGTGCCCCCCCGGGACAACAGGGTGTGTGCCCATGGACCTGTGCACGTGTGCTCTGGACTGACCCTCCATGGGTCCATGGGCTGGGGGAGAAGACCCCAGGGGGAAAATGCTTGGCTGCGGGTGGGGTGGTATCCTGGGGGGGACCCCAGCCCTGGCAGGTGCCAGCGCTGAGTCACCATGGGAGGCAGGGGCTTCCCTGGCACCGTGAGCATTCTCCCCACTCCCTCCCCTGTAGGGCGACTTGTGCCCTTCCCATGTAGGCGTGCTCAGGCGTGCTGTTCATCCTTAGAAAAGCCCTGCGTCTCCTCACCAGTGGCCCTCCTGTCACCACCTCCCTTCCTGCCTGCTGGAACCGGGTCTGGGCAGCCAGGTCTCCCAACCTCACCTCCGGTATGAGGTCAGAGCCCCCCACAGCCCAGCAGCCAGGCACCCCTCTCTGAGCTTTGGTATGGCTGCTGGAAGGTTTGCTTGCCTTGGCCCCACAAGTCCCTGGTCGACAGGACATCCTAGGGTCCCCTGTGTGTGGTCCTGTCTTCAGTCCCGAGTGGCTTCTCCTGCCTGGGCCTGAAGTGGCCAGCCCCCCTGTGCCCCCTCAGAGCTGCAGCCTCCAGACCCGGACGCTGCGGGAGAGAAGGCCTGGCCAGGCTGCTGCTCCCGTGTGTGTGTGTGTGCGTGTGTGTGTGTGTGTGTCCATCCATGTGTCCGTGAGCCAGGACAGGCAGGCCTGTAGCATGTGGGTGCCCTCCCGCCTGTTCGGCCCCTCCCTGGCTTCCCCGCTGGGGTCACGGATGCCTTGAGCTCCCTTTGCCCCCAGCTCACTGGCAGGGGTCAGTGCCTGACCCAGGAAGCGGCTGGGTCAGGCACTGAAGTCTAGTCCCGGAATCTGCAGGTCCCAGTCTTCGCTCAGGACGGTGGGTGCCTGCTTCTCGCCCCCGGGTGTTGTGGAGATGGGCAGCTGCTGTCCCAGGGCTGGCCGGGGACTGTCCCTGAACGGCTGCCATTGTTGCCCATCGTCCATCCCCCAGGTCCCCAGGCATGGAATTCTCCACTGTCCCTAGGCCCAGCCCCACCCCAAATCAGGACGCCTTCACCGCCCCATTGTTGGTCTCCTGCCCGAGGCTGCGGCCACCCTGGGATCCCCTTGCCCAGCGTGGACTGGCCCGTGTGTGTGCATCATTTGGCTTGTTGGATTCATTAATTAGATGAAGTTCAAGGCGCTATTCCCTGCCTGGTGCTGAGCTGGGCCCGAGGAAGCCCTTGGAGGGCAAAGACCCGGCCCTCACCATCTGTCCTGGCCAAAAGGGGGTCCCCAGGGCTGGGGCAACTCTGAGCCCTCCTGGGCCACCGTTCTACAGCTTTTGCCACCAAAGCCTGGCTTCTGGAAGCTGGAGGTGGGCCAGCCCCTCTGGGTGCCCAAGGCTGCCCTGTGGTTTTGCATTCCCCGCCGACTTCCCCGCCGACCCTCTGTGGGAAGCGCTTTCTCTGAGGACCTGCCTCTGGGAGCGGAGCCATGGAGCCAGGTCGGCCCAGGTCGGCCCTCGCTCCTTCCTGGGTGTGAGCTTCTGGAGAAAGCAGCCTTCCCTGAGGAAGGGAATCCCATGCTGGGAGGTGTGGACCTGCTTGGGTTGTGGACAGCTTGCACCTGCCCCTCCCAGCTCTGAGTTCCCTGAAGGGTCCCTTCCTCTGCCTGGGTGGGAAGACCCTGCCCCGTGGGACGGTTCACCCCGATTTGGGTGGGCAGCCCAAGCTGCACATGGACCCTGGGGGCGGTCGTTGGGGCCCCGGGTGGGAGGACTCGCACACGGTGTCAGCACTGGATGGGGCCCTGCCCTGAGGAGCTGGGCCGCGTCGGGTAGGGAAGGGGTCCGACTCGGCAGACCCTGCTCCCTCCTGCCTGCCCCTCACACTTCAGGCCAGAGTCTCAGGCCTGAGGATCTGTGCACCCTGAGGGTGGGGACGTCTGTGTGTAGGGGATTTTCTGGGTCTAAGGTTTGGAGTTTTCATGAGTTTCTCAGAGGGAACGTGAGCCACAGGAAAGGCCTAGGCCTCCCTGTTGGGGATGTGGTCGGGGCAGGTCCATGGGGGATCCCCTGGATCGGGTGTGACTCCATGCTTGAGGGGGAGCTGGGGGCAGTTCCTGCTTCGAGGGTCTCCCCTCCGCGGGGTTTCTCTGTGGGTAAATGTGGGAGGGGAAACGTGCCTGCTGCTCAGATCTCTAGGAGCCTTGCTGGTGGGGAAACTGAGGCCAGGCAGGGTTGAGTGAGCTCCAGCACCGTCCCGCTCCAGCTGAAAGGGTTCTCCGCCTTGGAGATGAGAGTGCAGATCGCATGACCTTTCCGACATCGGAAAGCCACTTTGAGTTTTTGGCATGAAACTGTGTTTAAAACAGGCCGAGGAGGGCTGCGCGTGTGGAGGCCGGGCTGAGCGCGCAGCTCACTCTTTGTGATTCTTTCCTCTCGGGCTGAGCCACCAAGCCCTCCCAGTCCTTAGATGGCCCCTGCCTCAGGGTTTTCTGTGCTGGGGCTGCTGGGCCCAGTGTGATCTCCTGCTACATGTCCAGGACAGCTGTGATCCAGGGTCCCAGGGCCTGCTGCCATCCCCTGTGTGGCCTTGGCTAACCCAAGGGGTCACGCTCTTGGCCTGCCCAGGCTGCCTGCTGCCCCCTCTCGCTTGTCTGTTGCCAGTGGCCACCTGGGTCGGGGGAGGGGCGGTGGAGCCTCTGCCCTCAGCCTTGGTCCTGAGGGTTGGCCGCTCTGTTCCTTGGTCTGACCGCATTTGGGGGTCGAGTGCGGCCTGGGGAGGTGGCTGGGGTCCCTCTTCTGCTGACGGAGCATTTTGTTCCCAGAAGGAGACAGAGGTCTGCGTGGTTCTGTTCTCATCTGCCTTCAATTCGCAGAGCTCCGTCCTCGGGGAGGGAGTGTCCACCGAGAGTTGGAGAATCTTACAGAAATTTCCCTAAAGGTGGGAACGCCAGGAGGTGCATCCTCACTGGCCTGGAGACCTCATGCTCCTTGCAGGACTCCCCGCCCACACCAAGTAGTGCCAGCGGAGATCAGACCGTGACAGCACAGCCCCGTCTAAGCATGGTGTGTCCTCCACTACAGGCTGTGGAGTCCCCATGCTCCTGTGTCCACGGTCCGGTGGGGTGGCAGGAAGCTCGGTGCTTGTCAGTTTCCCGGGTCGAAGCAGAAACCACCTCGGATTTATCCGTACAAGCCCCAAATCCCAACTCTGGAGACTCGGGGGGAGGGGACTAGTGATGTGGGCACCGCTGTGTGTCGGGGACCCTCGGACCCCAGATGCCCGTGGTGGGAGGTCCAGCTCCGGTTCTGACAACACACAAGCCCCAGCGTGTCTTCGAAGACGCAGATTCCGTCCAGACGTGCTGGAGTGTTTCATGGGTCGGTCAGTTTATATGTCAACCCACAGTGTCTCGGCCATGCCTCTGTGCATGGCCGTCACTCAGCGTCCTCGGTCCCTGCCGGTGAGAGCCACGGGGCGAGCCTCAAGGGTGGACTCCCTAACTGTCCTGTGGAAGGAATGGGGCCCGGGGGACTGAGCTCCTTGGGGCATTTTATGGAAGACACCAGCAGGGTCTTGGGTGTGGGGAGAGCAGGCCCCTCAGGGGAGAACTTCTGTACCGGTCTGGGGGTCACACAGCATGGTTCTGTGGCCTCTGAGTGTCCACGGGGCCTTGGACAGGGCGGGTGGGGCCAGGGCCGAGGCCTGGGGTTCAGGCCCTGTCCTGTTCAAAGGCTCAGGATGCTGCGTGGGCCCTGGGCTGCAGGCTGCTGCCGCTGGAAAGCCGAAGCTCTGAGGGATGTTGGTGCCTGACCTTTGGCTATTGGAGATTGCCGGGTGCCCTGCACGTGTCCCCGTTAAACATTCTCGGGTACAAATTTAGGATCATTCCTGGACGGACATGGCTGGGTACATGTGTTAGGAACAGACCTGCCCACATCACCCCCACTGAGGCCACCTGGCCTCAATTTCCACTGCCTGTCAGGCGTGTCACTTACATGGCTGGCTGTTCGTGGCATGACGTCATCCGGTGGAGATGGTTCGAGGGTGTGTTGGGTGGAGGACCATGAGTGGTGGAGACCCCCGGCTCTGGGCCAGCCTGACTGGGCTCTGTCTCCACCAACGGCCTCAGACCCTGGACCCAAGTTTCCTTGTCTATAACGTGGGCTAATAACTGTGTTCACTTTCTGCGAGTCGTCGACCAGGAGCTCGGTGTGTGTGACGCTCCCAGAGCTCGTGGCTGATACTCTCGTCTCTGTGGCCGTGGCTCAGCCAAGTAGAAGGCCGCGTCTGGCACGGAGGCTGGACACCCAGGCGGCTGGAGGTTGGCCTGTCTTGAACGGCTCCTGTGGCCTCCCGCCCTCGGGCCGGCCGTGGAAGCCCGAAGCCCCATCGGCCGGTGGCTGGGCCTGGATCAAGAGGTTTCCGGGGGCTGATACTGAGGCCACACTTTAAGACGCAAGGTCCCTCTGGCTCTTTGGACGCTGGCTTGTGTGCTGTCCTGGGGGATTGGCCATTCTCCTGAAGGAATTTGCTGCTCTGTGGCCTCCTGGGTCTCCGGACACGCCTTCCTGCTCCCAGCGGAATGGCGCGTTCCCCACACCCTGAGCCTCCAAACGCGGAGGCAGGAACTTGCTCAGCGTGCGGGCTGGTTGTACTAAGGGGTTCCCGAGGCCACTGGCCTCTGCCTGGGTGTCCTGACCAGCCCCTGCTGCCCTCCGCCAAGTCATGTGGGGGCCGCGGTCACCGCAGGCCCCTCAGCGCAGCCCACCCCGGGCTGCTCTGCCTGCAGAGCGTGGGAGCCACTGCCGGGCTGGGCTGCTCTCGCTGCAAGCCTGGAGCTCCACGCGATTTCCCACAGCTCCAGCCGCCTCTTAGAACAGCACCTCCTTGGTGGCCACGCCCCAGCCATCGAGGGAGGAGGAAGTGCATCGTTTGCTGTGGCTGCATGGCACCTGTCCACCCGCCCAGAGAGGCTGGAGCAGTCCCAGCGGAACCGAGGTGGGAAGAAGAGAGTCGTGCAGACCTGAGGTCGTCCCTAGAGATCGGCATCTTCTGGGCTGGGGGGAGGGTTTGGAACCGAGCCCTTGCTCTGGAAATGACTCAGTTTTGCGCCTTGCCCCTGGGCCCCACACTCTGGAGGGGTGCTGCATCCCGCTGACCGGTCCTCAGTGCCCTTCCCCCGCTGCGGTATAGCAGTGGCCCCGACACAAACCTGCTGTCCTTGTTGACTTCCTGTGGAGGGGTGAGCATGTAGGAGAGCGCCAGGGCAGACTCGGCCTTCCCTAAAGCCTGCCTCTTCCTCATGAGAATTTAAAACACTGTGGCAAGGGGCGCCTGGGTGGCTCTGTCGGTCGATGTCTGGCTCTTGGTCTCAACTCGGGTCTTGATCTCGGCCGTGAGTTCAGGCTGCACGTTGGACTCCACGCTGGGTGTGAAGAAAGAAGTCACGGCCAGAGTCGGAGGGTGCAGGGCTGGGCAGCAAATGGACTGGTCTGGAGTCGGGAGGAGGGGGCTAGGGCTTCTGTTGAAGCTGGTCTAGGTGATACTTTTAATTCATCCAGGCTGGAGCTGATGCGCCTGGGACGGCCGGGCCCCTGGACGGGGAGCGCTCTGGCTGGGCTGGGACCCGCCTTCCAAAGGTTCTGTCAGACCCAAGGCCTCCCAGGGGCACCTGGATGGTCAAAGTTTCCAGAAGAATAAGGTGCTTCCTTTTATTTCATTTATTTATTTGAGAGAGAGACAGAGCAAGAGAGGGAACACAAGCAGGGGGAGCAGGAGAGGGAGAGGTAGGCTTCCCGCTGAGCAGGGAGCCCGATGCAGGCGGATCCCAGGACCCTGGGATCATGTCCTGAGCTGAAGGCAGACGCTTAACAACTGAGCCCCCCAGGTGCCCCGAATAAGGTGCTTCTAGCACGATTAGCTCTGAGTATGTTTGCATGGCAGTGTGCTGGGTCCTTGTTGGGAGCCCGTGGGGACGAGGCTAGGAGCACATGGTGGGGACGCCCGGCTTGGTCGCCGGCAGCCACTGTCTTCGGGTCTGAGTGCTGAATGAGGAACCGCTTGCCAGCCCTGCTGTGCACCTGGCCTCGCCCTGTCCTGGTGGAGGGAGGGGAAGGTGGCACTTGGGGTGCCACAGGGGGACTCAGGACCCCATGTGGGGTTGAAGCCGATGTTTTCTCCTTCCTCCTGGGCCCTGGTTAGGGCAGGTCGTGGGGGTGGTCATGTCTTGGAAAGGGGGTCTACTAACCCTTCCTTGAGTCTCGGACAATGAGCATGGATGGGGACGGGATTGTTTTCAGGTTCTTCCCACACCTGTGTCCATCGCCCCCTGATGCTGAGGTCAGGGTCCCCGGGGAGTGGTCATGGGCCCGAGGCCACTCGGTGACAAGTGGGGCAGCCGGGATTCAGGCCGAGCTGGTGCTGGGCTACAGGGCCTGTGGCTTCTCTAGCAGCCCCCACATGTGGTCCGGGGACTCCTGCTCTTGGGGGGGAACCTGCCCTTGGAGGGCTGTGGCTCCTCCCCACGTCCCACTGTTTAGCCTCTGGGCTTGGGCAAGGGGAGGAGATGCTGGGGGGGGGGGACAGGGCCCTGCCTTTTCTGGCCGCTCTGTGCAGAGGCCATGAGGGTTGGGGCCAAGGTGGCTGCTTTGGGGGAAGTGGGGGTGGGGGAGGGTGTGCTCCAGGCCAGCCCAGAGTCTGACCATGCCTCCGTGACGCGCTCCAGGGAGGGCTGTGTCGTCAGGCTCCGCCCATCACCCGGCTTGGATCAAATTAGGTTCTAATCCTCTGGATTCCTTGGAATGATTTTGTCACTGCACAGAAAGTCCTAAAGGGAGCCACTGGGCACAGTGTCCCGGATGTCCGCCAGTCACCTGTGACGGTGGCAGCTCGCAGTGAAGCCGGCCCCAGGCGCCCTCCTCGAGGGCTCCCGGGCGTGTGCAGAGGCCGCCACCCCCCCACAGCCCGCTCCCCACGCAGGTCTCATCTGGTTTTCTTCTTCCTTCCATGGAACTCGAGAGCTTAGAGCGCCCGAGTTTTCTTTTCCATTCAGGCTTGGAAAAAATATTTGAAGGGTTCACAGGAGGAAAAGACCAGTTTCTCCTGGGACCCCAGGCTGGGGGAGGTGGTGAAGGGCTTTGGGAAGCACAGAGAGAGAAGCCGGGTCAGCAGAAGCCGGTGCGGGAGTGGAAGGAGCAGCCTCTGGGGTATAGAAGTGTGTTCACCACAGAAGCAGAGCTTCAGTGAGCCTCCTACGGGGGGGCAGGGCCTGCCCCAGCCCTTTCTCATGTGCAGAAGGGCAGAGCAGGGAAGTGGGAGCCTTTGGGGGAGCTCAGGTCCCCCCCAGGCAGGGGAGGTGGGAGAGGGCGCTGGCCCTGGTTCTGAACGTGAGCCCGCGGGCTGGGCTCCTCAAGGACCCCAGCCAAGGCGGAGCAGCTGGCTAGCACTGGGGAAGGGGATGGGCGGCCCCTCCCCTGGACCGCTGGCTTCCGTCTCCAGCTGCTGGTGGTCCGCGGTGCTTTCCCCCGTTAGTGTTCTCGCTGGCGCGTCCAAGACGGTCCTCTCTGACGTGCGTGGTTTAATTAGCTGAAAGCCAGTTACCACGGCATGGCCTGGAATCAGGGGCTTCCTTGCGGGCGGCCCAGGGTGAGCTTCTGAGAGCCCTTGGGTGTGGTGTGTTCTCTTCTCTGCTGGCAAAAGTGAGACGCGCCCACTGTAGGACGTTGGGAAGATGCTGACAAGCGCAGGAAGGACATTTGTCTCCCTGATTTATTTTCAAGCATCTGTGCCCATCTAGGCATTTTTTTAAACAAGATAGGGTGCAGACTTCTATCATCCTTCCCTGTGCTGATGATGTACTGTGGCATTTTCCTGTGTCTGGCAAGTGTGGGGCTTTGTCTCTGAGAAGAGTTAGCGGGGTGGGGGTGTGTGACAAGGGACCTGTCCCTGACTCCTCTCACCTTGTGCCTTCGGTGGCTTAAGACCTGGGAGGAGATAGTGGCTGTGGGCTCTGACCTGGAGAGTGGACCCCAAGCACATGCCTCGTGGCCACCTGGGTGGCGGGGGACCAGGACTGGCCAAGGAGGGGCTGTGATAAAAATAGGTCCTGCCTGTGGGTGAGCCCTCTGTCCCTGGAGGCGTGGGAGTGGAGTCCAAGAAAACGCTCCCTAGGCATGTTTTTAGGGGACCATATGGCAGAACTATGAGCTCGGGAACATGGGGGGTGGGCCAGCCCAGGAGCCAGGGGGACGGTCTTCAGGGAGGGTCTGGGGGAGACTGATGGGGCTGCAGCCTAGCTGTCCCATCAACCTCGGGGGGGCAGCCGGGTAGGGGGGGCCTGAGCCCCTGAGTGTGTTCCTGGGCTCATTCCCTGGGACGTGGTCTCCCGACCCTTCTGTTGAGTATCTTTCCCCCAAAAGCTGATGTCTCCTCAGCAGATGACAGGTCCTGCTAATCGTGTCCGGTCCCCAGAGCTCACAGCACAGCGTGTCGCCTCAGGGGAGCTCCCCTCCCTCCCCCCCCGCCCCGCTCCCGTACCAGGCTTCCCTGGGATTGTGTGGATGGACTGTCCTTCCCCGTCCTCTGCTGTTCCTTGTGGGCCAGGGCCTCCTGTTCCATGAGGTGCGTCAGCCCCGTCGTGGTTCACGTGCAATCGGGCTCTTCAGAGAGTGCCACGCCCCTCCTGATCTCAGGACCCCCATGCTCTGCCTTTGGAAGCCGGCTGAGTCACTCTGGGACATAGGCCTGCTGTCGACGGGCCCCTGCTTGAGCCCTGGCTCCTGTCCTTTCCAGCGGTGTTCGGACACTGCACAATTTGCACCGTGAGCCTTGTCTGGGTGGGGCTGTGAGCCACTCTCCAGCCGGCCCGACCTCAGGAAGGCTGTGTTGGCCATCATGGGTCGGGAAGCCTGCCCCACCCCTGCGTGTGGGTTCTGGCCGTGTAGTCAGGGGCCAGCCGAGCTGAGCAGGGGAGGCGCTCTTGGAGGGTACTAGCATAGCAGGGCTGGGCAGCCTGTCAGAAACCCACAGGATGAGGAGGAGGCGGCCCCAGGATGGATGTGCAAGCAGAAAAGAGATTCAGGCCATAAGAACGGTGTATGCAAAGGCCCTGGGGTCAGGAAGCTGACTTGGGAAGGCTGAGAAATCAGGAGTAGAGTGAGGCGTGCTTCCTATGGTCTCGGTGGGGGGTTGGGTGTCCCTGTGAACATGGGGCTTCTGATAGATGAATGGCTAGGGAGAGATGCAGGGGTCCTGACTTGCATAGCTCTCTGTCCTGAGAGAGTCCATGGCCAAGGCCTTGTAGGGACGGGTCATCCTGGAGGTCACTGGCCAGTGGGGGGCATCAAGGGGTCTCCTGAGAGACCTTCCTGCCCTGGCTGTTATGAGAGGAAGGGGCACTGGTGTGACAGGCCTGGCTGTGGGGTGGCCCTGGGGGCCGGGCGTGGGAGGGGCTGGAATGGGGTGGGGCAGGCCAAGGCTGCTTACTGGGGCCTCGAGTGCCTAGCCAGAGGCTGGACCTTCCATGGGGCTGGGGTTTTCTGGGTTGTGGCTTGTCAGGCACGGGCCTCATATCGATCACTTGTTGAGTGCGAGGCACCGTCCGAGTGCTCACCTGTCACCTCCCCATGGGCTTCGGTTCAGGTGGGGGGCTGGACTGGCCTGGGGGCTCTGGGGGGAGGCCGCACCCACAGGTGAGCCTTGGCTCCAGAAGAGGGTCTCGGGACCGTGGCCTTCTCCTCCCTCCAGCCCCGGCAGGATCCCAGTGGTTGTTCATGTCTGGTTTATGCCTGGAGCGGCCGTCAGCAGTCCAGTCTGTCACTCCTGGAGACTGGAAGTGGCAGCGGGTCCCGGAGGCAGAGCAGTTTATTAGGGGCGAAATTAGATTCCAGGTCCTAATGGACAAGGCGGGCAAGAGTCTCCCGGGGTGGCAAGTCTGGACAGGAGGTCCCCCTGTGGCCTCATGTGGACTGATGCTCGCTCCGCCTGGGCCCTGCCGGGCTTCTGGGCCACCAGCCCCCAGGGAGGCACAGACGTACCGTGGTGAGGGGAAGAGGGTGCTCAGGCCCTGAGTGACCACCGTGAGCGGCTCCAGAGCCTCCGTTTGCCCGCCTGTAACATGGGTGAGAGCACGTCCTGCCTTCAGTCGTGGCCGGCACATAGTCGCCTTGCTGTGCCTGCTAGCCTGAGGGGGGAGGCTTGACGCCAGAGACCCTTCCCCACCTTCCAAGAGCAGCCAGCCGGGGCTGGGGGGCAGTGCTGTGCTCAAGCCTTCTCGTCCTTGCTGGGTACCGTTAACATCTGTCATTACGTATGGAAACCAGACTGGAAGCCTCAGCCGTCTCCTGCTTCAGTCTTCAGGGGCAGCGACGGCGTCCAGGTGAGGGCTTGGCCCAGGGGGTTTCGCCCGGCCTCTGCGCTGGCTCCCTCCCTGTTGACCCCAGGAACGAGGTCACAGGGGCTCTGTCCTATTTTCCCAGAAAGTATTCATTCCGTGCTGTCAGATGGGGGGAGCTGTGGGCGGGGGAGAGGAAGCAGAGGAGTGTCTCCCTGGGGGTGGGGGCTGCCCCCCCCCCACGTGCGGGGGCAGGCAGAACTCACCTGTGCTCACACGTGCGCACGCCTGCTCGGTGCCCCCCCCCACCGACTGGCAGGCGTGGCTACAGGCTGACCGACACGGGCGGCTCGTTGGTGGACCTGAGCCCCTCCACCGCTCTCTGTCCCTGTCCCTCCTGTCGGCACCTGTCTGCTTCGGGCCCGCCCTGCACCAGCGCCCTATATGTCAGAATCCCAGCAGTCAGGCCCCTGCTGGCCTCCCTGCTCCCAGCTCAGGCTGTGGCTCAAGTCCCTTCTGACGTCTGCCTGAGGTCTCTCCTGCTGCAGGGTGAGCACCGCCCACTCGCTGCGGGCCTGGACGGTTTTGGCCGGCACCCAGGCGGCAGACCAGGGGTGGTCCCCGGGTGCTCCCTCTCCAGGTGGCCCCTTTCCTTGTGTTCGGGTGAGCACCGTCTGAGGTCCTTCTCACCCCCCCGCCTTGTGCCTCCCATCCTGCCGCGCCCCCCACCCCACCCAAATCTGGGGCTGGAGACCGGCTGCTTCAGATACTTGTCTCCCTGGCAACCGGGGGATTTCACCATGAGAAGCATTCTCAGGCTGTGGCTGCGGGAGGAGAACCACGCGGTCCTGGCACCGGGGATGCCTCCCGCCTCCCTCCTCTCTTTCGCAGCAGCCTGGACAGTTCCCAGGCTGGAGGGCTGAGAAGGGCTGCACAGAGCAGCTACGGGAGGGGCTCCAGCCGCGGGGCCGTAGAGCTGCAGCCCGTCCTGACCAGGAGGAGGCGGACCAGCCATCCTGGGCCGGCAGAGCAAAGATGTTTGTCTGACGTTCTCCTCGTGAGCCGTGTGGGTCCTCCGGGGCCTGGAGGAGTTGGCACTCTGAGCCCACGGTGTGCTCTGAGGGGACCCACGGCGGTGCTGGTGGTGGTCCCTGGGCTCCTCTCCCCACATGTCTCTCGAGGACCGGGAGTGGGCAGAAGGGTCCCTTCTCGCCACAGCCATCAGGAGCAGAGCCTGAGGGAAAGGACAGCGGGAGGGAAGGCGAGAACAGGCCCCCTTCAGATCCCTGAGCGTCGGCGGGCAGCTCCAGATCTGCCCAGGGCTGCGAGGGGACCCCACCTGCCCCGCAGGAGGATGGCACCTGTGTCCGCGCGAGCCCCTCCCCCAGGATCCCAGGGCTGGACCCACTCAGGTGTCTGCATCGCCGAGCACACTGTGCTCCAGCCCCCGAGCAGCTTCCTGAGCTCAGTTCCCCCATGTGAGGGTGGGCGCGAGTGTGGACGATAGCAGGGGGCTGGCGGGGTCCCTGGTCCCCAAGGCACCTGCAGACAGGAAGGTGCCTGGAAATAAATGTATTCTCTGTTGTTCAGCTTACGCTCACTGGGGGTGGGGGAGGTGATCGCCCTTGGAGGCGGCCTCTCCAGAACGGGGGACCCAGTCCTTGGCCTGGAGGTGTGGCTCGGCCAGCAGGTGGTCGCTCTCCCTGGGGCTCTGCTTGTCTTTGCTGCGGCCTTATGCGCTGCCTGCCTCCTCCGCCCCCTCACCGGTGGGCCCGGCCCACCTCTTCCCAAGAGCGCACCCCGGCACCTGCGGGGGCGACAGTTCTAGAGCCTCCGGCGCGGGGCGGCTGCTGCTCAGAGTTGGCTCCACTCCCCTTGCCCCGGGGGACCTTCCCAGAGTCCACGCTTCCCTGAGGGTGACTCTGCAGCTCCCCGTCACGGCCTGCTGGGAAGGCGGCCTGTCCACGGAGCACGGCCAGGCCGTTCCGGAATGTTCCAGGGTGCCAGTCAGAGCCGCCCACGGGAAGCTGGGCGGACAAGCCCTGGTCGCCTTGGGCCCGGGGCTTTCTCTCCTTCACTTCAGGGGAACGTTTTCTAACAGCGTGGGTCTGGGCGTGGAGGCCGCCCGCCCGCACATGGCTGACGGTGGCGTCAGGCTCCCCCTGCCCCATTTTCCCCTCTGGTCAGAGTGCCCTCTGCCCAGTCCCGGAACCCGCCGTCTTCCCTACCTCTGGGCCACCCTGCGCATGCTCCCCTTCTCCCCTCTTGGCCCCGCCCATTCCTCTTCACCTTCTGGACACCTCCTCAGGGAGGCCTGCCAGATTGCATGTTTCCCTGGGCTCCCTGCACCTCTGCACCGAGCCAAGCCGAGTTGGGTGCCCTTCCTGCCATGGGTGATATGTTCAGCCCCTGTCGTCACCCAGGCCTCCAGGGTCCTGACCCAGAACCCGGGAACCTCCACGTCCCCTGTCCCGGGCAGATCCTCTCTGCACGGTGTGACCCCCCCCACCCCGCCCCCCGCAACTGACTGACTTGGGAGAAGATAACAGCAGGCAGAGGGTTACAAATACATACCTACAGCACATGGGCTATCTGGACGTTTTCTCCAGGGCTCAGTTAATTGAATAAATTGTCTAATGAAAGGAAATTAATTGTGGTTTTGAAATGTGACTGTTTTTTCGCTCGTGTCTTATCTGGTTGGCAGGCGCTGGCCTTGCCTTCTTTATCTGCTGGGTGTGCGCCAGGGCCCCCTCCCCAGCCATGCTCCCAGGGAGGGTCTTTGGGGTGCATGGGGCATGGCTGCCCGAGGTGCCCCAGGACGGGGCTGAGGCTCAGAGCTGCTGGGGCAGCCCAGTTAGTGCACCAGCAGGACACGGGCGGACCCAGCAGGGGCGGGCCCGAGTTAGCGTCCAAGCGGCTGGGCTTGGGTCAGACTGCGTAGTGGCCTCCTCCTGCCACCTGGGAGCCTGGTGGTCTAGATTCCTGGGGCGTCCAGGGTGGCGATGACACCTGGGAGGGGCGTGGTGTGTGGACCCCTGTCTGGCTCCCCACACCATGTGCTTTGTGCCCTGGCCCTTGGCCTCAGGCACTCTGCTCCCTCAGACCTCAGGCTCACACTGTCCTCTTCGGCTGGACACCCTGGCTGCTGTGTTGGACGGGGCCTTGGCGTCTGCGTTAGCTGCACGGTGCCTCCCGGCACCACTTACTGGGAGCTGCGGGCCCTCTCTGCCCCCGTGCGCACAGCCAGGACCCAGATCCGGCAGCAAGGCCCTGGGCTGGTGTTCGTGAAGGACCGTGCTACCTGGAAGAGGAGCGTGTTCTGTTTGTGAGCCTAGAAAGGGACAAGTGTATGCAGGGCAGAGAACCCAGAATGACTTAGGGACGTCCACGGGGCAGCCAGTGTCCCTCTCAGCATTCTGGGGACCTTCCCACAGCCCAGGGCTGTTGACACGGGGGTGTGGCAGGCGTGGTGGTGCGCAGTCCTGGGGGGCGTTGCAGGTGTGGGTGCGGGGCTCTGCCCCCCGGGCCCCCTCTGTGCCACCGCTGACTGCCCTCGCCTCGGCGCCAGGTTCCTGCTGGTCTTCTCCTGCCTCGTGCTGTCGGTCTTCTCCACCATCAAGGAGTACGAGAAGAGCTCGGAGGGAGCACTCTACATCTTGGTGAGCCCCTGGCAGGACGTCCAGCCGCGGAGGGGTGGTTGGTGCTCTGTCCCCCAGCCCCTTGTCTCTGATCCCTCTAGACCTGCATGAGCCTGGCCCCCTCACGGAGACCCACCCCCCTCTGCAATGTTCCCTGATCTCTGGTCTCCAGCCTGGTGGACGTTGGTGGACGTCGGCCATCCAGCCTCCCCTCTGCATTAGTGAGCGACCTTGCAGCGCCCACCGCCGCCGGGGTCCTAGTTCCCCCACCTGCTTCTCCTCTAACAGACAGTCCGCCCTGCCGCCCTCCCCACAGCCTCTGACAGCACACCCCTACCCCGTTCCCACGAGCTCGCTGGAGCCTGAGGGCCCAGACTCCCCCGCCCCGGGGTGGTGGGGAGGTCCCCACAATGGGGGCACGGGGCGGGGGCGCAGGGGGCCGAGGAGCCGACAGCCGTTGACAGGCAGGGGCGGGCACCATGGCAACCGTAGTGTAATGTCTTTGTTGCTATTGGTGACGGAAGGGTTGTGGAAGGAGGCTGATCGAGGTCCAGAATGATCCTCAGAGGAGCCTGCCCTCCCCCCCCGCCCTTCGCTCTGTCCTGGGGGGCCACCGCCCCCTTGCAGTTACCTGGGACCTTTCCTCAGCTTTGCCTTCCATGTTCCACCCCCCCCCCCCGGTCACCCCCACGAACACCGGCTCACGCCGGACGGGAAGCCCCCAACAACACCGGCCGGCTGGGTCCCAGCCCTGACCCCGGCCTGGGCGTGGCTCAGTGTGGCCTCTCCTGCAGGAAATCGTGACCATCGTGGTGTTTGGTGTGGAGTACTTTGTGCGGATCTGGGCGGCGGGCTGCTGCTGCCGGTACCGCGGCTGGAGGGGGCGGCTCAAGTTCGCCCGGAAGCCCTTCTGTGTGATAGGTGAGACCGGAGGGGGTGCGGGCGGGCTGCCAGCCCCAAGACAGGCGGGGGTGTGTGCTGGCCCCGGAGGCAGGCCAAGACTGCGGACCGGCCGCTTCCAGATGTTTCTCCCACCTGCCCTCTTGGCGCCCACACCATGGTGAACACGGTGGAGTGGCGGGAGGAAGGACAGCTGCTGCCCAGGGCGGGGCCCGGCAGGGTGGACAGCCGTGCTGCCCCCTTGCTGGCCCTTTGCATGTGGCTCCCGTCCATCTCTCCATCATCCTGGGGGCCCCCTCGCCTGCAGCCGGAACTGGCGGTGCAGGGGGCCAGCTCTGCCTCGAGCCCCGCCGTCTCCCGCAGACATCATGGTGCTCATCGCCTCCATCGCTGTGCTGGCTGCCGGGTCCCAGGGCAACGTGTTCGCCACGTCGGCGCTCCGCAGCCTGCGTTTCCTGCAGATCCTGCGCATGATCCGCATGGACCGGCGCGGCGGCACCTGGAAGCTGCTGGGCTCCGTGGTCTACGCCCACAGCAAGGTGAGCCACGCCCCCACACCCCGCTGCAGAGGTCCCGGAGGTCCGGGCACACAGGACCCAGCCTGTCCCCTTCCCGGGCATCTTCCCGTGGGCTGTGCTGTCCCCGGCGGCTCTGTTCGGGGCAGCTGGTCCGTGGCGCACTGTGTGGCCGGTGGGGGCACGGGGCCGGTACCGCCCAGGCACAGGACCCCGGAGGCAGGGGTCAAGGTGGCTGTGTCAGGGACCTGCAGCCCCAACCCCCAGGAGGAGCCCGGCAGCCCTTCCTGTCTGAGCCTGGAGCTGCAGGGTTGGTGGGCAGGCCAGGGCCGGGGTCGGTCCCCGGACATGCTGAGGTGCTGAGGACCCCCCGGCTGGTTCAGGAGCCTCTTCCACACTCAGGGAGGTCATCCCAAGTCTGCGACCTGAATGAATGCCTCAGATTGCTGGGGGAGCGCCCCAAGCCTGGGGGACGGGGCGTGCTGGCCTGTGCATGGGAGGTGCCTAGGTCCAGGGACCACCCAGCCCTGGGACTGGGACACTGGACGCCCTGCTCCCCAGATTCCCAGGGCCAGGGCCACACGGCCCAGCAAATGCTGGGGCTCTGCGGGTCACCGAGCCCATAGCACGCCTGCCCAGGGTGGGGGACCCTCAGTGCTGCTAGGGTTGGGCCAGGCCAGATGCTGGCAGCTGGGGCTGGGCAGCTGTGACGTGGACCCTTCTTCCAGGAGCTGGTGACGGCTTGGTACATCGGTTTTCTGTGCCTCATCCTGGCCTCCTTCCTGGTTTACTTGGCGGAGAAGGGGGAGAATGATCACTTTGACACTTACGCTGATGCCCTGTGGTGGGGCCTGGTGAGTCCTGGCTGCTGGGTTCCTCTTCCTTCCCTGGGGGTGCTCCCCCTGCCTGCCGGCTGCAGCCCTCCCCAGGAGGTGCCCCCTGCCCCCTGCCCCCACTCCAGGAGACAGGAGGACTCTCAGCAGGAGGTGCTTCTCTGGGGCCACCTGCTGGTCTCCCGCAGGCGTCATGGTGCTCATCGCCTCCATCGCTGTGCTGGCCGCCAGGGAGCCTGTGCCCAGCTCTGGCCAGTCACTGACCTTCCTTTTTTCTCGGCCCCTGGTGTGTGAGAACTCTCAGCTGGAGGAGAGGAGGGGGCAGTAGGGACAGGAAACTTTGAAAAAGGGACACTGGAGCCCGTGGCTCTCCTGGGCTCCACCTTCCAGGCTGCCCCATCCAGGGGAGGTCCGGAGCCCTTGGCACGGCCGCCCAACTCCCAGGTCCCTGGAGGGCCCCTCTCCTGTCATCTGCTTCTTCCTGGGCCACCCTGGGTGGGGACGGCCCCGTGTCTGTGCCTTGTGGGGACAAGGCCGTGCCCTGTGGGCTTCATCCCCATTAGCTGGATGGAACTCGGCCTGGTCCCCACCCCGGCCCATGTCCACAGAGTTCCCTGGCAGGGCGCAGGAGGGCCCCTCCTCCGTGGGGCTCTTCCCGAGGGAGCAGAGTGCTTGGCCTGGGGGCGCGTGGAGGGTCGCATGGGTCCACTGTCTCCCAGGACTCCAGACCCCCTTCCACAGATGCTGGTTGTGTGGCCTCTAGCAGATAATTCAGATCTAACAGGGAGAAGGAATGTGCAGCTTTTCCTCGCATTTAAGTGAGAATGCAATTTATCTGTAGTTATTTTATTGATCACCGGGAGGCCTGGAGTCTGTGTGCTCTGACCCAGCCGTGCGGGAAGCGCGGGACCTGGGCCAGTGGCTGGTGGCGCGGCGCATCCTGCCCCCAGGCCCCGTTCTTGGACCCGTCTTCCCATCTCTGAGAACCGGAACTCTTATTTAAGGGTTTTACCGAAGCCGCGTTTGCATATGTGCCAGCACGACAAACGAATAGCGTGTAGGCATTGCTGTGAGTGTGCTTGCCCTCCCGGCCCGGGGGCAGAGGCAGCAACTCCTGCGGCCTTTCTCGGGGGTTTACTTCCAGATCCCAAGTAATACGCTTACACTGCTCTTTCCCGATGGAAGCTTCATACCTTAGTGACCCACTTGGAGGACCTTAGCTGTCCTCATCATTCTAGGGAGACGTCCTGTCTGAGCCGCCTTCCTTCTGCTCTGCAGGCCTGCAGGGCTGGGGCGCCCTGGCTAGTGTCCCCGCACCTGCGTCCCTCCCAAGCCCACCCTGACGCTCCCCTCGAGTCTCCCCTCACTCTGGAGGAGCAGGCCGGTGGCTCTGAGACCTCATGTCTATGGGTGTCCCACTGCCACGCACCGGCTGCTGGGAGCCACTGAGGGCGGGGCCTTTCTCTCTGGGCACTTTGGGGACCATCTCCCACGTGCTTCTGGACTGGGGGCCTCAGGGGGGGTCTTCCTGTGCACCTGCTTTTGCCATCTGGACTCCCGAGCCAGTCTGCCCACCTCTGTCTGGGCCTGACTATACTTGCACGGACCTCAGGGCCTTGGGACGTGTCTGTCTGGGTCTTCCCAGTCTCCTCGTGTGTTTGTCCAGCTCCTAGGGGACGTGCCCAGCCTTTTATCTCATCCAGCTTCACGTGAACTTCACTTTCACAATTACTTTATGGATAAGATTTCTTGTCTCTGTGAGAGGATCTTGATGTCTTTGAGGTCTTCTGCCCCTTGGAGGGCTTTCTGCAAAGCTTGGGTTCACCCATACTGTTGCCCTTTTCATGGAGCCTGTCCCCCTGCCTGCCCCTCCCCCTGCTGGCCGTCCCCCTCCGGTCTGTCCCTCTGCTGGCTTGTCCCCCTGCCGGCCGTCCCCTCCGGTCTATCCCCCGGCTTGCCCATCCCCCTGTCTGCCCCTCCCCGGCCAGCCGTCCCTCTCCGGCTTGTCCACCTGCTGGTCTGTCCCTCACTCCTGCCCTGGAGCTGTGGCTGGGGGCCAGAGGCATCTCCTTTCTGCTGGGGTGTCTCACCCAGACTCCCGTCCTGTCTTTTGGCCCCGAGCCCCATCCTCTGGGTCCTGCTCCCGCCCTTGCGTCTCCTCTCCACAACCTCAGCTGTCACCCAGTAGAATTTTGGGGGGAAATGGTGGTTCGAAGTGCCTTTTGTCTTTAAAATATGCGTAGTTTATACTGAAAACCTTGGTCATCCCGCACTTGGTGAAGTTTCGACCAGGGAGGTTTTAACGGTGAGGAGTGGATCTCCTTATGGCCCATGCCCACTCTTGGCTGCCCTTTCTCACTACCGGTCCCTTTCCAGAACTTTCTACGCAGGCCTGAATGGGGATGGTGTCCCTCTTCTCACTGTACATACGCGGGCCCAGAAGTCCCTGCCCGGGGGACCATGATTCATCCAGTGCTGTTTTCCAGACTCCACGGTGGGCTTTAGGTGGGCTCCATGCCCTGGAGTCGGGGGGACGGCCCCAGGGGCTGCAGGTGGGGGCTGAGGGATGTGCCATCGGCAGATCTGGGGGGGACCACCTGGATCTCACCCTGTGGGCAGCCTCCTGTGTGCCTGAGGGCCTTGTGCATGGGTACAGCCCTCCCCGCTGCAACCAGGGAGCCGGTCCTGCCTCCCATCCTGCTGGGCAGCTCACGTGCCCCGCACCTCTGGGGGACCCTTCCCGAACTTCTGGCCTCCGCTTCTAAGTCACCTTCCAAAGGCCCCAGCGCACGAAGGCTCCGTCCTGTCTCTGTCGTCTGCCCCCCTGGGGCTCCTGCTTGGCACCGCCCCTGTCCAGCTGCTGGTTCTTCCGGTGTTTCCTGACCGCGGCCCCGCCTTGAGCCCAGAGCTGCCACCCCCCACCCCCCCACCCCCATGAGAAGCCGCTCGGCCTCCTTCCTTGGTGGCTCCTCTGGCTCTGACAGTGTGGAGTGGGAAGAGAGGCTCCTGGGGACCCCACAGCCTGCCCTGGAATGTGGGGAAAGAGGAGGGGTCTGAAGAGTTTGTGGCTGTTGCAGGGATGAAGGGTGGCAATGTGGGCCCTGGCCTCACTGGGCCTCGTGTGGTTGACAGAGGGGTGGCCCGTGTGCCTGTCCAGTGTCTCCTGGGGGCTAAGAAGAGCGTCCAGGTCAGGGTTATGGCCTCCACAGTGGTCACGGCCAGGCCTGGCTGACTGACCGTCCTTCCTGTCCACAGATCACCCTGACGACCATTGGTTATGGGGACAAGTACCCCCAGACCTGGAACGGGAGGCTTCTGGCCGCAACCTTCACCCTCATTGGCGTCTCCTTCTTCGCTCTTCCCGCGGTAAGTCCTGCTGCCCCTTCCTGCCTTGGTGGGGGCCACATGCAGGCCCAGGCTCCTGTCCACTTGGGGTCCCTGGGACAGGGGCACAGCTCCCAGCAAGGTCCCCAGCACTGTGGGAGCTCAAGGCGGCAGGTCTGGTGCAAAGAGGTGCCCTTTGCCCTTTCAGGGCTGCCCTGGCTGGGGGCTGGTGGGAGCACTCTGTCCTCGAGCTGTGGCCTTTGTCTGTCACTGTCTGGCCTCTCAGCCTTACAGGACTGGCCAGTAGGCCCCTGTGACCAAGAGCAGTGCTTTGCGGTGCACAGATCCCTTGTCAAGTCTCTAGGGGACCTCACAGAGGGGACGAGGGCTCTGTTAACCGTCAGCCATGGCTGGGCAGGACAGAGCGTAGCTGGGGGGGGGGGACCCTGCTCTCCACCAGGAGCCTGGGCCTGCTCTCCCTTCAGGGCCCACGGTCGGAAGGAGGACGATCTCTGGGTCCAGGCAGGTTACGGGGGCACATCGTCATGCACATGCAAGCCAGAGGTTTCCTTGACCCTAAATTCAAGTGTTCTCCCCCAGCTTGGTCCCAGGTGGTTAGGGACGGAGGCGGTGGTGAGGCCAAGCCTGCGCGTCCCCCCAGCGTGTATGGGCTGGGGTGGGAGTGGGTGCTGTGGCCCAGGCACGTGGTCTGACACTCATGGCTCACAGGGCATTCTGGGGTCTGGCTTTGCTCTGAAAGTTCAAGAGCAACATCGGCAGAAGCACTTTGAGAAGAGGCGGAACCCTGCAGCGGGCCTGATCCAGGTGAGTCCACGCGTCCCCGGGTCACCCCCACACGGACAAGGCCGTAGCCCTTTGCAGGAGCACACTGAGCGTGGAAGTCAGGGCCACGTGTTGGGAACCAGTGCAGACACCTAAGGCCTGTAGTCGCGACAACATGGGTGGTGGTGGTTGTCCTTCGTGGGCTGCAGGCCTCTGGGGGGCAGGCGTGCTCGCCCACGCTGCACAGAGACCCCACGCAGTGAGCCCTGCAGCCTGTCCCACTGCTGGGGGCTCAGATCCCCTCGGGGTCCAGCCATGATTCCTGAGTGGGACCCCCAAGCAGCAGGCTGCCCAAGGGGTCCCTCTCCAAAGCTGGGGAGCCGGCGGACATGGCCCCGCTCTCCTGGGTCTTTCCTTTTTAAAGATGGGGACTGCTCCGGGTGTATCTTACCTCTCAGTTCTCAGGAACTGGATCACCCGTTCCTGAGAACTTACACCAGCCAGGGCAGTGTGCCTGAAAGCAGCTGCTGGGAGCATGTGGTCTAAATGCCCTTGTCTAGCACCCGTGCCCCTGGCCCCGGGATGTTCCTGGTGTGGCTGCTGGCATCGGGGAGGGGCAGGGGTGCCTCGTTCTGGAAGTGTGGTGGTTTGCTTTGGGCTCTGATGGCCCCCAGAAGGGTCAGCTCGAGACTTTACCTGGACATTGCCTCAGGGCTGGAGTGGCCCCCGGACACATGGGCATCGGTGGGCCACCAGTGGACAAATTTCACAGGCGTAGTGGCATGACGTAGAACTCATTTCCTGCTCTTTACGTGATTTAAAGGATGAATGTGTGAGACAGCAGCCACAGAGCCGCATTTCTGGCTCACAGGGCATCAGATGTGATCTCTCACGGTGACAGCATGGGGACGGGGAGCAGGGTTTGTGCGTTGCTGTGGAAGAGCCTGCAATTAGACTAGACGACTGTGGGCATGAGACACCAGCCTCATCTGCAGGGTGACCATTCAGGAAACAGCTTTTATTAAAACTTCAGGAAAGGGCAAGAGAAGGGAGTCCAAGTAAAACACCAGATGATGTAAAAATGTAAAAGACAAACAACCCAAAAAGCACCAGATGATGTAAAACAGCCTAACCCAAAGGACGGCGGGGAGGGGGCGGGGCTCAGAAGCTCACGTGGCAGGAGGCCCGTCCAAAACCACGTTACGTGGACACGGATTGAGCTCTCCCAGTTGAAAAGTGGCGGGGGGGATTTAAAGTCTACCCAGCCGTATGCCGTCTGTTGGAGACTCACCCCAGGCCCCGGGACAGTGACAGGCTGGAAGTACAGGAAAGGAGAGAGAGATTCCCCGGGAACCCTGACCTCCAGAGGGCCAGGGTGTACGCTGAGTCCAGTCCTGCGACGGGAGCCAAAAAAGGGTAGGACACGTCAGAAATCAGTCCACAAGGAACAGTGACAATCACGTACGCACTGACGCAGAACCCCAAGGATATGCAGCAGAAACCGACAGAATTATAGGGCGAAATAGACGTGTGTGTGGTAAGAGCTGGAGACGTGGACACCCCAGCTCATCCCGGATGGAAGAGCCCGGGGCGCAGAAGCCCTGGGCTCAGGAGCCAGCTGGACCTGCAGATGCCCCGGGACAGCCCAGCGCGTTCCTGCATGGAGCACAGGGAACTTTCCCCAGGATGGACCATATTTGGGGCCACAAAACAAGTCTCAAATGATGGTATTATAAACATCCAACAGGAAAGAACGGTCTCTTCCACAAATGGTGCTTGGACGACCAAACATCCAATTTTAAAAGAATGTTTGACTCTTACACCGAATTAACTGAAAATGGGTCAAAACCAAACGATAAGAGCTAAAACTCTGAAATTCTTAGAAGAAAACAGGTGTGAATTTCCATGGCTTTGGTTTCTTAGGATACCTAAAGCACAAGCAAAAGAGAAAAAATAGATGGGATTTTATCAAAATTAAAAAGTTTTGTGCTTCAAGAGACACTATAAAGAAAGCGAAGAGTTAACCCACAGAATGGGAGAAAATATTTGCGCATATTTCTGAGAAGAGTCTAGTATCTAGAACATAAGGAACTTGCACAACTCAGGAACAAAAAGACAAACTAATTTGGAAATGATTTTGAGCAGACATTTCTCCCGAGGAGACATAGGGAAGGGCAATAAGCACGTGAGAAATGCTCCCCATCATTTGTCATCAGGGAAATGCAGACCAGAACCGACCCGAGCCGTCCTCACACCCCGGCCGCTGGAGTGGGAAACGCAGGGAAGAGCTGGGTGCGGAGAAACGAGCTGGGGTGCCGGGTCCTCAGGGGCCCGCACTGCCCGAGGACCCGGCAGCGCCCCCATGTACAGACCTCAAAGACCTGAAAACCGAGGTTCAACCGAAATTCTCCCCAGGACATTTGCCACGGCGCTCCTTGCAGTAGGACTACCCGCGCCTCCTGCGGATGAACCAAATACGGCGTTTGCGAACGAGTGAACGTTGTTCGATCCTGGAAGGAACAGACGGGCCTTGCAAACGTCGTGATAAAAGCCGGTCACCAAAGGCCGGGTGTGGTGTGGTCGTGCTGAGGGGACGTCGGGAGCAGACGGGGGACGCAGGGCTGGCGGGCGCGGCGCTCCCCGGGACCAGCTGTGACGGCGGTTGCGCGGCGGCCTGTAAGCGCACCTGTTGCCCCGAGTCGCACACTTTTGAAATGGCGCATCTGTGTGTGTGTTTCACCGCGATGAGAACTGAAAACCAGCGGGAGCGAAAGCTCTGGCCAGATGAGGACACTCTGGGGCCCAGCAGCCGGGGCTGCACTCAGGTCCCTCTCCCTCACTGAGCGCCGGGTCGAGGCTCCCGGGAGGAGGGAGGCGTCCGGGGGAGGAGTGAGGTGGGAGGATTGAAGCGCGTGTCCCTGCTCTGCCCCCTGGCCCGGGCTCCTGGGGTCACCCATGTGTACACCCAGCGTGAGGTCCGCCTGTGGTCTGGGGGGGCAGGAGTGACCGCCAGCGGCAGGTAAGGCGGGTCCCGAAAGGCTCTGCGCAGGCTGGCTGTGGCGGCATGTGCGCCATACAGAGGGTCCACTGAGGCTGGCAGGGGCTGGGCCTGGGGGACGTGTGCAGGGGCAGGGCACCCAGGGAGGCGTCTGACCCTCGCCCCTTTCCCTCTGCAGTCGGCCTGGAGGTTCTACGCCACCAACCTGTCCCGCACGGACCTCCACTCCACGTGGCAGTATTACGAGCGCACGGTGACTGTGCCCATGTACAGGTACCCACCGCCGCTGCCGCTGCCCCATGTGCCGCATCGCCCGGGGTTCATTCTGTTTGTTCTGAAACCCCATCTTTTGGTTGTTCATGATTTTCATTGATTTTTCTTTTTTTTTCTTTTTAAACAATGTGTGTACTTTTCAAGGAGTTCTGTGTGTGATTTATTTCGCAGTATTAATTTTGTTCTTTGTTTTATAGCTCGTCGTTATCTCTCACCTCCATCCACCCCTTTGCTTAGCTTCCCTGCTGTCAGTCACATTGTGTTGTGGGCATTGCGAAGACAGGCCCTCCCGAGAGCTCGTGGAGGTGAATGTCGGCTGCTTGCTTCTCGGGGTCTGCAGCTGGCGCTGAGCCCCGGCAGGGCCGGCCCCAGAGCCTTGGAAGTGGAAGGGTAACCTTGACCATCTGCCCTTCAGCGAGGACCAGGGTTGCTGTGTTGTGGAAGGGCTCCGTTGAGGCTCCAGGGCCAAGAGGGCCCTGCCCAGGGCAGCAGGGACGATCCTGTCACCCCCCGCGCCCCCGCCCCACAGCACAGAGCAGGCAGGCAACTGGCAGGTGCCCTCTGGTGGGAGCGGAGGGCCAGGAAGCCCTCACTGGGAGCCGTTGGTGGAGGCACAGCCAGTGGCCCCCGAGGCCCCAGGGTCGCCAGCACGTAGCTTTCCACCTTTTCTCAAGGGCGGGTGGCAGCCCAGAGTGAGAGCGTGGCCCCCCAGGGTGTGTCTGTGCCAGGCTCTGGCGGAGAACAAGGTGTGAGGTGAAATGACCTGGGACTCTTGGGATATACCCCATCCTGTTGGCCTGCCCTCGCCTGGGGGGGGGCAAGGTGAGCCCTGAGGCTCCCCAGCCCAAGGGTGCCCCTTGCCTGCCCTAGAGGCTCCCCCCCAGGGCCCTCACCGGAGGGTGGGCTGATGGCCAGCTGGGGTAGGGCTCTAGGCTGGGCAGCAACCCCTTGAGGACCCCAGGTTAGTGACGGCCAGGCAGGGTGGGGCTGTCCCCTCCTACCCCTGCCTCTTCCCTGCAGGGACGTGTCACCAGGCCAGGGCGTGTGACCCAACCGCCCGCCCTGGGAGCTTTCTGGAATATTCCACTTCTGGGCACACACCTTCCTGGGAGTGCCGAAGGCTCTTGCTTTCCCAGCGCTGCGTTCCGGCCCTCGGGCCTCAGCAGGGTGGACCCTTGTGCTAATTTTCTTTGTTCTGTTGTTTCCCCCACTTTCCTTGACCATTTGGTTCATTTTCTTTTTCTTATCCCGTTCTTTTAAAATTTCCGTTCTTTTCCCTTTGTGTGTGTGTGAAAACACTTGAAAGCTCGCAAACTCAAACCTACGGGGCCTCCAGGTAGGAGATGCATGGGACGGACAGCGTGTGTGGTGTGGTTGTTCTGTGTCTGGGGCTGGTACAGGGCTGCCCCGGAGCCCCCCTCCCCGGGTCCCCTGGTCTGCAGAGCAGGGCTGCCGGCCAGCACCCCCGCACCTGTGCGTAGCCCGTGTTCCCCGTGCCGGGCGCAGGCACCGCCCTGCTCATCCGTGGCCCCTGCCTGGAGCCCGGCTCCCTCTCTGACCTCCCCCGCCCCCGTCAGCTGCTTTCTTGGGCTGGATCTGTCTGTCCTACCTTGTCTTCTGTTCCTTGTCTTGCTTCCTGCCTTGTCTCAGTAGCTGTGTCCTCCCTGCACCCCCAGCCCCACCTGCAGGCCTCTTATGTAGGGCACGGAGCTGGTGGAGATGGGGGCTTCCTCCATTCTGGCCGGGGGAGGGCACCCCGTTCCCAGCAGGCAGCTCGCTTCTGACGCTGCTCGGACTCCCTTTCTAGACCTGGGAGGACCGAGGGCCTGTGGTCCTTGTGTGCTGTCCCCGGTCACTCTGTCCACACGGGGGGGGGGGGGACAGAGATCTCACTCCTACCGCAGGGAGGAAAGGGGCTCACTTGCCCAGAGTGGGGGTGTTGAGCTCCTACGGGAAATCGTTCCCCACGCACAGCACAGCCCCTCTATAGGTCCTTCCCTGAGGGGTGGGGACGGACAATGTGGGCTGGGTGCATCCGTACACAGGCCAGCAGAGCAAGGGTCCACCGTCTCCCCGCGACGACTGAGCCTGGGGTCCCCAGGCAGGAGCTCTTGGCCTATGGTGCCCCGCATGGGGACCGTGTTAGACCGCTCGCCCTCTTCCCAGAGGGGTGTGGGGTGCGGAGCCCCGTGGACATTTCCTCCCCAGCACCTGCCGTTTAAGGGCCGCTTGCCCCAGGGGCTTCGTGCAGAGGAGGAGGTGGGTGGGGGCGGTGTCCTCCCTGGGGTGCTGGCCCTGGGCTCCTCGGGCTCCAGGCTGCCCCAGCAGTTGGGGGGACCCTGCTTGAGGCTCTTCCTAGCCTCCCTTGGCCCATCTTCTGCAGCCAGCCCTCCCCGCCTTGGCCTGGGTGACAAGAGTTGTCCCCTAGGAGCCTCTGCTCACTCCTGTGGGGTACCCCCGCACATCCCCTACTCCCGTCGGCACACTGCACCCTCGTCCTCCATGGCCGCACTCCAGGTGATGGGGGCTGTGTGTGTGGCCCTCACGTGTGTGGTGCGTGCACGCCCCTGCGGTGGCCCTGCCCGTCCACGTTCCGTCCCCCGCTGCTGTGTGTCCAAGGCATGACATCCTATCTGCTTGCCCTTCCACTCGGAGCTGTGTGTGTGTGTGTGTGTGTGTGTGTGTGTGTGTGATGGCTGAACAGGGGGTGCTGTCCGCGGTCTCTGCTGCAGGCCCACGGGTGGGTGGTTGAGGGGGAGTGGAGAGGCCAGTGTTGTCCCCGTGTCCAGCCCTGGGGCCTCTGCTGTGCTGGTGCCGTGAGCCACCTGATTGCGCATTCTTGACCCGCTAGGACTGGGCCTAGAGGAGGAGGGGAGGGGAGGGGAGGGCAAGCAGGAGGGAGGGGAGAGAGAGAGCTCACGAG
>PISX010014514.1:0-52760 GCA_004024625.1 Mellivora capensis
GGTTTTTCAGGCTTTTGTTGTCTGGAGGTTTTTATGTTTGTTCTTTTGTTTTCTCTCCCCTTGGCAGCTCTTGATGGTTTTTGGAGGTTTAGAGGAAAGCAAACTGCACCCAGACCTCCCTCTCAGAGAGAAGCCTCAGTCTGTTCCCCTCTGGGTGCTGCAGAGCACATAAGTTCCCCCTTGGCCGCTGGCAGAGCATGTTCTGAGTCGCGGTCCCTGGGGACACAGGAACTCCTGCTTTGTACCCAAAACCACGACAGCATCGGCTGTCTGGGCAGCTCTGGTTCCAAGCAGTGATTGCACACTGAGATTTTCCCGCTGGCCCGGGCTGGGAGTGCCTGGTCTTTCCGGGTCTGAGAGCGCCAAGAGTACCGGGCTGTTGCTTGCAAACACCTCTCTTAGGGGACAGTGTGGGGCGTCCGTCTCAGGCTCTGATAGCGTGGCACGGCACTCGCCTGGAAGAGTGCAAAAAAGCTGTGCTTCTGCCAGCTGACGGTGCTCCCAGCCCCTCACAGGACCCCAGGCGCTCTCAGGTGAGCTGGTAGCTCCAGGACCAAGACCTGGTTTCTCCGCCGCCGCACTGTCTCTGGCTCAGTGCCAGGTTAGCTGTCCCAAGTCCGGGGACTTAGCCCCTGTCCCTAACCACCCCGATTCCCTCAATTTCCCCCAGCAATCCTTTGCTCTTTTTGAGTGCTTTCAACCAGACTCCAAGTTAATGCTGGTCCCCAGATGCAGGAGACTCTCGTATTGGGATATTACTTTCCAATGGGTCACCTCTGGTGGCTCCCTCCCCCTTTTGTTTATCTTCCAATATTAGTTCGATGTTCCACTCCACTTTACCTGCCCACTGGCATCTTCTGCCCCCATAGAGATCCAGACGTGTATAATTCTGATCTCAGGCTGATTTCATGGGTGATCAGAGTTCTTTGGTAGGTAATCAGCTCACATTAGGGGACAGGTTGAAAAGGAGCCTCCTCCTACTTCCCCACCATCATGTCTCCTAACTCCATTTTTTAATATTGGTGAAATTCAGAACACACTTTTCTTTCTTTTGGGAATGCTTTTGTCAATGATTTGTTTTCAAGTGTCCTTTGGCTAATATTACAACTGCTACTCCCAGAAGTTTGAAGAATTTTGCTTCCAGTTGATCAGTAGCTGTTACATGTTACAGACTTCTACCACAACATTAGCTGTGACACGGGTGGGAATATCTGGAGTGGGGGGGGGTGTTAGGTCCAGGGGGTGCTCTTCTTCCTCCAGTTTTGCACCAAAGCTCAGAGTCCAAATGTAAAGACTCACAGCCTCACGTTGGGCGCCAAATGATGAACTTCTAGAACGTAGGTGAGGTTCGTTGGGGTGAGGTCCAGAGCCAATGACCAAGAAAGAATTCTTGAGACATCTCCGGTGCAAAATGGTGGTTTATAAAGGCACAGGGACAGGACCCATGGGCAGGAACAGATGCTGCCGATTGTCTTCTTTCTTAAATTCCACTTATGAGTGAAATCATATGGTATTTGTTTTTCTCTGACTTATTTTGTTTCACATGACATTCTCTAGCTCCATCCATACCCTTGCAAATGGAAAGATCTCATTCTTTCTCTGGCTGAGTAGGATAGATAGATAGATAGATAGATAGATAGTATATATATATATATATATATATATATATATATATATGTATATAGCATTTTTTCTTCATCTATTTATTAGCTGATGGACACTTGGGCCATATCAATGATTTGGCTATTGTAGATAATTCTGTTATAAAAATTTATCCCTTTCAATTAATATTTTTGTATTATTTGAATAAAAACCTAAATTTGAATAATGTAAATAAATAATAAAGATATTATTTGAAATAAATAAATATAAATAAATAAAAATAAATAAATAGTAACGCAGTTGCTGGATCATAGGATAGTTCTATTTTTAACTTTTAAAAAATATTTTATTTATTTGACAGAGAGAGATCACAAGTAGGCAGAGAGGCAGGCAGAGAGAGAGAGAGGAGGAAGCAGGCTCCCTGCTGAGCAGAACGCCTGATGAGGGGCTTGATACCAGGACCCTGAGATCATGACCTGAGCTGAAGGCAGAGGCTTAACCCACTGAGCCATCCAGGCGCCCCTCTGTTTTTAACTTTTGAGGAACTTCTATACTGTTTTCCAGAGTGACTGCACCTGTTTGCATTCCCACCAACAGTGCACAAGGATTTCCCTTTCTCCTCATCGTCAGTAACACCTGTCACTTCTTTAAGCCATTCTGACAGGCGTGAGGTGATATCTCATTGTTTTGATTTGCATTTCCCTGATGATGAGCGATATTGCACACCTTTTCATGCGTCTCTTGGCCATCTTTATGTCTTCTTTGGAAAAATGTCTACTAAAGTTATTTTTTTTCCTATTTTGTAAGGATTTTTTGTTTTAAGGGTGTGCAGTTGTATTAGTTCTTTGTGTATTTTGGATATAAACTCTTTATCAGGTAAGTCATTTGCAAATATCTCATTCAGTAAGTTGCCTATCAGTTTTATTCATTATTTCTTTCACTGTGTGAGAAGTTTTTATTTTGATGTAGTCACAATGGTTTATTTTTGCTTTTGCTTCCCTTGCCTCAGAGACATATCTAGAAAGATTTTACTATAGATGGTGTCAAAAACCCTACAGCCTGAGATCTCTTCTAGGATTTTTTTGATTTCCTGTCTCACATTTAGGTCTTTAATCCATTTTGAACTTTTTTTGGTATATGGTATTAAAAAAGGGGGGGTGACCAGGGGCGCCTGAGTGGCTCAGTGGGTTAAAACCTCTGCCTTCGACTCAGGCCATGATCTCGGGGTCCTGGGATCGAGCCTCGCATTGGGTTCTCTGCTCAGCAGGGACCCTGCTTCCCTCTCTCTCTGCCTGCTTCTCTGCCTACTTGTGATCTCTCTCTCTGTCAAATAAATAAATAAAATCTTAAAAAAAAGTGGTCCAGTTTCGTACTTTTGCATGTAGCTGTTCTGCTTTCCCAACATCATTTGTTGAAGTTATTTTCTTTTTCCTATTGGGTATTTTTTTCCCTACTTTGTTAAAAAATAATTGACCGTACAAGTGGATTCCATTCTTGATTTTTTAGTCTGTCTTATTGATCTATGTGTTTATTTTTCTGCCAGTACTGTACTGTCTTTATCACTGCAGCCTTATAATATAACTTGAAGTCTGAATTGTGATGATTCCAGCTTTGTCTTTCTTTTTCAAGGTTGCTTTAGCTATTCAGCATCTTTTGTGGTTCCACACAAATTTTAGGATTGTGTATTCTAACTCTGTGAAAAATGTTGTTGGTATTTTGATAGGGATTTCTTAAAACATGTAGGTTGCTTTGTGTAGCATAGACATTCTAACAGTATTTGTTCTTCAAATACATGAGAATGGAATGTCTTCCCATTTCATTGTGTCATTTTCATTTTCTTACATAAGTGGTTTATAATTCTCAGAGTACAGTTATTTTACCTGTTTGGTTATGTTTATTCTTAACTATCAAGTGGTTTGCTACTTGTCCTTTTAAAGATTTAATCTAAAGTCTTTTTTGCAGTGAGTGTAAAGCCTTGATCAAATTGACAACCAACATTTAATTGGAAGCAGTTCTTCTAAAGCTTCTGGGTTATTAAAGTGTGGGTTATCATGTAATTCTAAATCTTCCCTGTAATTCTATCCTTAATCCTCAGAGTTCAAGAAGACTATATTACAAAGGTAACAGTACTAGGATACTCTCCTGGAAATGCAATACCTTCATCCATTTTCCTAACTGATTTGTTCTTCTTTTGAAATACAAATGGGCCAGGGGACTGAACTGTTTTTTTTTTTTAAGATTTTATTTATTTATTTGACAGAGAGATACACAGTGAGAGAGGGAACACAAGCAGGGGGACAGGGAGAAGGAGAAGCAAACTTCCTGCTGAGCAGGGGGGCCAAGGGGCTTGATCCCAGGGTCCTGGGATCATGACCTGAGCCAAAGGCAGACACTTAACACCTGAGTCACCCAGGTGCCCTGATAGAACTATTTTTAAAGACCTTGTCTTTAAAAGTATTTAAAAGTATTTATTTATTTTTTTTTGTTTTTTAAATAAAAATCTATTTTTTAAATTTCTTTTCAGCATAACAGAATTCATAGTTTTTGCACCACACCCAGTGCTCCATGCAATGCATGCCCTCCATAATACCCACCACCTGGCTCCCCCAACCTCCCACCCCACGTCCCTTCAAAATCCTTACGTTGTTTTTCAGAGTCCATACTCTCATGGTTCATCACCCCCTCCAATTTCCCTCAACTCCCTTCTCCTCTCCATCTCCCCATGTCCTCCATGTTATTGGTTATGCTCCACAAATAAGTGAAACCATATGATAATTGACTCTCTCTGCTTGACTTATTTCACTTAGCATAATCTCTTCCATTCCCGTCCATGTTGCTACAAAAGTTGGGTATTCATCCTTTCTGATGGAGGCATAATACTCCATAGTGTATATGGACCACATCTTCCTTATCCATTCATCCGTTGAAGGGCATCTTGGTTCTTCCCACAGTTTGGCGACCGTGGCCATTGCTGCTATAAACATTGGGGTACAGATGGCCCTTCTTTTCGCTACATCTGTATCTTTGGGGTAAATACCCAGTAGTGTAATTGCAGGGTAATAGGGAAGCTCCATTTTTAATTTCTAAGGAATCTCCACACTGTTCTCCAAAGTGGCTGCAGCAACTTGCATTCCCACCAACAGTGTAAGAGGGTACCCCTTTCTCCACATCCTCTCCAACACACCTTGTTTCCTGTCTTGCTAATTTTGGCCATTCTAACTATTGTAAGGAGGTATCTCAATGTGGTTTTAATTTGAATCTCCCTGATGGCTAGTGATGATGAACATTTTTTCATGTGTCTAATAGCCATTTGTATGTCTTCATTGGAGAAGTGTGCTGTTCATATCTTCTGCCCATTTTTGGATATGATTATCTGTTTTGTGTGTCTTGAGTTTGAGAAGTTCTTTATAGATCCTGGATATCAACCTTTTGTCTGTACTGTCATTTGAAAATATCTTCTCCCATTCCGTAGCTTGCCTCTTTGTTTTGTCGACTGTTTCCTTTGCTGTGCAGAAGCTTTTGATCTTGATGAAGTCCCAAAAGTTCGCTTTCACTTTTGTTTCCTTTGCCTTTGGAGACATATCTTGAAAGAAGTTGCTGTGGCTGATATCAAAGAGGTTACTGCCTATGTTCTCCTCTAGGATCCTGATGGATTCCTGTCTCATGTTGAGGTCCTTTACCCATTTCGAGTTTATCTTTGTGTACGGTGTAAGAGAATGGTCGAGTTTCATTTTCAATCTGGGTGTAACCTTAGCTTCAAAATGGGTCTCTTGTAGAGAACATATGGATGGGTCCAGTCGTTTTATCCAATCTGCAACCCTGTGTCGTTTTATGGGCGTATTTAGGCCATTCACATTGAGAGTGATTATTGATAAATACGTTTTTAATGACATCGTGTTACCTTTGAAGTCTTTCTTTCTATGGATTGTCTCTATATTTCTGTTCAATGATATTCTTAGGATTTTTCCTCTTTTATAGAACCCCCCTTAATGTTTTCTGCAGTGTCGGCTTGGTGGTCACATACTCTTTTAAGCCTTGCCGGTCTTAGAAATTCTTTATCTCTCCATCCATTTTGAATGTCAGTCTTGCTGGATAAAATATTCTTGGCTGCATGTTTTTCTCATTTAGTGCCCTGAATATATCTTGCCAGCCCTCTCTGGCTTGCCAGGTTGCTGTGGATAGGTCTGACGTTATTCTGATGGGCTTTCCTCTGTATGTAAGGAGCTTCTTTGTCCTAGCTGCCTTCAAGAGAGTTTCTCTAGAATTATAATTCCTCATTCTTACTATCAGGTGTCCCGAGGTGTTTTGAGAATCTAAAATCTTGGGGGGGACCGTTCTGCCTCTAGTACATGAATGCTGTTTCCATTTGCGATATTTGGAAAATTTTCATGAAGAACGTGTTCGACAATATCTTCTAGACTTCTTTCTTTCTCTTCCCCTTCAGGTATTCCAATAATTCTGACGTTGGAACGTTTCATGGCATCATTTATTTCCCTGATCCTGTTTTCGTGCCTTCTAAGCTGTTTGTTCCAGGCTTCCTCCTGATCCTTTCTCTCTATCTGTTTGTCCCCCAATCACTAATTCTATCTTCTTTCTCAGTTACCCTAGCTTTTAGAGAATTTAGATTAGATTGGAACTCATTGAGAGCCTTGTGAACATCACCCCTGGTGGCTTTCAGTTCTGCCCTAATATTGTGAACACCATCCCTGGTGGCTTTCAGTTCTGCCCTAATCAATTCCGTTTGGTTGTCCATGTCTTTCTCCAACCTAGCTATTGCCTGGATAATTGTTAGCCTGAGTTCCCTTTCCGACGTATTGTCTATGTTGGTAGCCATTAGCTCAGTTGCAGAGGGCCCATCCTCTGAATTTTTCTTCTGCTGGGCATTCCTCCTCTTAGTCATTTTCATGAGAGATGGCTGAACGGATGTAGCTGAATGTATCGACCATGGTGCCATCAAGGTGCACCCTGGAATGCCTCTGAGCAATCAAGAGTCCCCACCCAAATGAAATGAAAAAAGAAAGAGAGAAAGAAGAAAAAAAGAGAGAGAGATAGAGAGAGAGAGAGGAAAAAGAAAGATAAAAGAGAAGGCTCAGCCCAAATGGGCCCCAAGATATGGTTTGTGAAGTATACAAACAAAAACAGACAAACAAAAAGACTGATAAAAGTATATGACTAGAGAAGAAAAAAATATATACATATATATGTAGAAGCAAAACAAACAAACAAACAAACAAAGAACCTCGTCAAAAAGAACCCCAAGTATAAGATTTATATACTACCAAGACAAACACAAATATACAGAAACACTGGCAGAAGAAAAAGATAGGAGAGTGCTTATAAATTCTCAGTGCGGGCGAGGAAGTTTATTTTGATTCTTCCTGGATGTATCTTGATATCTTTGTTAAAGGACTCAACTTTCCTTAGATAACGGGGGATTAAAAATTGGCTTACCTAAAGGGGTAGCATTGATTGGCGAAAGGGGATTACCATGAAGTTTAAGTCTATATGAATATTAACAAATAAACATAAATAAAAGAATGAACCAAACTAAACTAAAGTAAAATTTTTTTAAAAATTTAAAAAATAGAAAAGCAAAAGAAAAAAGAAAAACACAGGTATATGTATCAAGAAGTTCAGGTTAAAAGGTTATTATGGAATTTGATGTACTGGACATCTCACTGTGATGGTAAATAGGCTAAAAAAATCTATATAAAAAATAAAAAAATTAAAAAATGAACCAGAATAGTGGGCACTAATTAAAAACTAATTAAAAATAAAAGTTGTATCTATGAAGTAGTAGTGGTTGTTCTCTTGTCATTTTTTTTTTCCCAGTTGGCTTTCTGGGGCCTGCCACGTGGGTTTTCAGGCAGTGTTTCCTGAGTTAGGACCTCCCGCCTCCCTCAAGGGGGTGGGCTCTGAGGAAACCGGCCCTTCAGACTTTTGTTTTCTGGAGGTTTTTATGTTTGTTTGTTTTCTCTCCCCTTGGCAATTCCTGATGGTTCTTGGAGGTTTAGAGAAAAGCAAACTGCACCCAGACCTCCCTCTCAGAGAGAAGCCCCAGTCCATTCCTCTCTGGGTGCTGCAGGGCACACACGCTCCCCCCTGGCTGCTGGCAGAGCACGTTCCCAGCCGCGGTCCCGGGGGACACAAGAACTCCTGCTTGTACCCAAAACCACAACAGCGGTGGCTGTCTGGGCAGCTCCAGACCACCAGAGAGGTTCCAAGAAGCTATCTCACACTGAGATTTCCCCACTGGCCTGGGCTGGGAGCACTCAGACATTCCGGGTCCAAGAGTGCCGGGCTGGTGCTTCCTCTCTCAGGGGAGGTTGTGGGGCGGGTCTCAGGCTCTGATAGCGTGGTGCGGCACACGTGTGGGGACTGCAAAAAGGCTGTTTCTGCCTCAAGAGGATCCCAGCCCCTCCCGCAAGCCAAGCCCCCTTAGGAGGTCTTGGTCATGGCTCAGGGACCAAGACCTGGTTTCTCCACAACACTCTTTCTGGCTCAGCGCCAGGGGTGTCTGTCCTCGGTCCGGGACTTAAGCCCCTGTCCCTAACTGTTCCAATTCCCACAATTTCCCCCCGCGATCCTTTGCTCTTTTTGAGTGCTTTCTTCCAGACTTCAAGTTAATGCTGGTCCCCAGATGCAGGAGACTCTAGTATTGGGGTATCACTTTCCAATGGCTTGCTTCTGGTGGCTTTTTTGTTTGTTTGTTTATCTTTCCGATATTTTTCTTTTGTTTATCTTCCAATATTAGTCCGATGTTCCCACTCTGCTTTACCTGCCCACTGGCGTCTTCTGCTCCCGTAGAGACCCAGACGTGTATAATTCTGATCTCAGGCTGATTTCATGGGTGATCGGAGTTCCTTGGTAGGTAATCAGCTCACTTTAGGGTACAGGTCAAAACGGCGCCTCCTCCTAGTTCCCCGCCATCTTGTCCCCCTTAAAAAGTATTTAAAAGTATTTAAAAGTAAATACTTAGACAAGTATTTAATGAACTGCTACTACTTACGAGTCATCGTGGAAAAGAAGAAAAGAAATTCAAAGTTCAGGCTTTTAGTATACTTAACACCGTGCTGTCATTCATATATTTAACCTGAAATACTATATTCATGTGGCCAAACATTACTTTATCAGGTCAGAATATCCCCCATATTTTGATTAAGGAGGACTTAAGTTAAGGATAAATTGAAGCACTGCTGAAGAAGGAAGGCTTGAAAAGGAAATTGGGACAGCTAGAAGTGAGTATATGAGACTGGAAGATGATTGAAGAATATGTGTTGGGATGAGCACTGGGTGTTATACACAACTAATGAATTGTTAAACGCTACAACAAAAACTAACTGGCCATAATGAAAAATTAAAAAAAAATTAGGAAAAAGAATAATGGCCTAGAGTGGGGCATAGGAGAAAGAGAATGGAAGATGTTAAAGGGAAACTTTTAAATACTCTTTTAGCAAATCTTCTATGTCTCCTAGAGTATAAACTGTGCAAGGACTTATTTGTTTGCCTTATTTGTGTATCTCTTCCAAAAGATTATGAGGACAGATTACACTTACGAAACATTTGTTGAATAGAAAAAATTGCAGACATCTGTTCAAGTGATGAATAACTCCTATTTTTATATCAATTTCTGCTCATACTTAAGTGATTGGGGACCTGAGTCTTACACCCCCCCCCACTCACTTTGGGAAATCCAGTCCATAAACACAATTGGTTTAGCCAATATCTAGTTTTAATTTTGTCTTTTGCATAAAAGCCTTGAGAAGGAGCATGCACTCTCCAGTTCACCTCGTTCATTGTTACTCCCTGCTAAAACTCAGGTTACATCACTCCCTTAAATTACCTGTATTAGCCTATAGACATTTGAGCTTGTGAGCCTGACAGATATATTTTGTCCTCATTTCAGCTTTTTACTCTAGAATTGTTCTCATTTGTCTTGCCTCCTTTCATTTTTTCCTCCCAATTTCCTCCTCTCATTTATTCTACAATCATTTTTTGGCCACTTACTATACATCAGACTCATTGCCAATACTATGATAAATAAAATTCATTTGACCTATTCTGGGAGAGCTCATAGTACAGTTGAAGAGATGGACAAATAATCTATTATATACAAAGCATGAATAGAACTATGGATAGTATGCCATAAAAATATATAGCTACCAATTCCCTTTATCTGTTTTATTTTCCTCTCTAACGATCTCTTTTCTTTCTCCTTCCCTCTTTCTTATTTATTTGTAGCTAAGGAGTATTTTGAACTCAGAACTGAGATAAAAAGCTAGGTGAAAATTTCCACTCATCCAGAATGGAGGAATTGACTATCTTAGCCATTGTCCCATCCTTGCACAACAACATCATGACAAGCACATAGACTTTGGGATATAACATAGGCTTGAATGATGATTCTGCCAACCAATAATTTGTACTCATAAGTTAAACTTTCTAAACCTGAATTTTCCAATTTTAAATTGAGTGTAATGATACCTATCTTATATTTGGGTTGTCAAAGAATTCAATAAAATATACCTAAACCATGTTGCATAGAGTATAATACTTGGTAAGTAATTGTAACTAGCAGCTCTTGTTAGTCACTTCTTCAATGTATTATTGAATATTTATTATCTCTATCTATTATGTGAATCTATTTTGACTCAGTCATGCCTCTAAGTTCTGAGCAAGTAATGTACAGTCCCTGACATCAGTGTCTAGTAGAGACTATTTGAGGCAGATAAACTCAAACTACTATTTTAGATTCGATCATAAGATGAAGTAATTCTGTAGCAAAATAAAATTAGATTATGTTTATTTAATCATTACTATAAGGATCAAAAATGACTTATTAGTTGTAATGTTCACATTTTCCAAGTCTAAATATTTATATGGGAGGTTTAAATTAACTTTATTTTTTTTAAAGATTTTATTTATTTATTTGACAGAGAGAGAGAGAGAGAGAGATCACAAGTAGGCAGAGAGGCAGGCAGAGAGAGAGAGAGGGGGAAGCAGGCTCCCTGCCGAGCAGAGAGCCCGATGTGGGACTCGATCCCAGGGCCCTGAGATCATGACCTGAGCCGAAGGCAGTGGCTTAACCCACTGAGCCACCCAGGCGCCCTTAAATTAACTTTAAAGTGTAAAGATATAACAAATAGATTGGGGAAACACCCAATTTTCAGTCTTTGACTATCACTATAGGGAGGCAAGATGGTACAGTCAAGAGCACAGACTCTAGAGCCAGGTGTCCAAGTCTGAAGCTTACTCTGGCATGTTTTAGTTATATAACCTTAGGCAATTTCCACAACCTATCTGACCTAATTTTCCTCATCTGTAAAATGAGGATAGAAATAATACCTATATTTTAGGATTATTATGAGAATTAAATGAGTTAATATATGTAAATTAATTAGAATAATGGTTTATAAATGCTAAATAAGCACTAAATCCTGTTGTTGGTTATACAAGAATATAAGCTGTGATTTCATTAAAGCCACACCGATGTGACAAACATCTGATATAAAAGTGGAAAATGGGAATCTTTTCTATGACTTTTTTATTGATATTCCTATTCCTCATTGGAGACTAGGTGGTCCTGTGGGGTAGAGAGAGAAAATATAGGCAATCCTCATTAAAATTAGGAAAAATTCTAAGAGGTTATCTGACCCAAAGACAGTAAGTAGCTCCAATGAAGGGATGGTCTTCCAATGGATTAGGGAGGGAAAAAGCAGAAATGTTTAGGTGATATGTAAGACTTAAAAGGGTTCTATAGGGCTTGGACAGCCAAGAGTAGCTGTGCAACATGCCCAGAAATAAGTGTCTAAGATGAATTTTACCCTCTTCAAAATTTTTTTCAAGGAAACCTATAGGCCTTTAGTATGAGAATTTTGTTATTCATTCATTCAATATACTAAATATCATTTATTAGAATGAAGCATCTAGACTTCAAAGGAATCTAGGAAATCATCATATTTTAAAATTAGGTCATTATGGTAGCCATAGATAGGATATAGATATTATATATGATATATGATAACTATTTGATATGATATATGATAGCCATAGATTCATTCTTATTTTCTTTCCAACTTACATTTTGATGAGTGGTTTCTTTCTCCAAAACTGCTGGAAACAGAAAAGTATGACTTATATAAACTAAAATCAGCTTATAATGCTACCTTTCAAGTGAAAATATTTATTAGCCACTAGATCTGAAATTGTATTAGATGTTCAGTACTTAACGTTTTCCATAGTTGAAAGAGGATAGCAAAGATGATTCTCAAAATGATATAATTTTAAATTCTGTATTGTTGAACTGCTAACAGGTATTTTTCATTAGGTTTACATGATAGAATACACTGTTCCAAAGAACCTAAAATGTCCCCTCATTCTCTCTGGCAGGAAAAAATTCACCTGTAACAAGATTGTTCTATTGCTGTTGTTTCCAGGATTTGTAGTAATATTGGTAAATCTTACTAAATTCATTTTCAAAATAAAGGAGATGGATTTACATATTTTAGCCAGGGCCAGTATGACTGCAGCTGACATGTAGTGATCTGTGTCACTTAGAGTAAGATACTTTAGCTTTTCTTAAAGGAGAAAAATCTAAACACAGTTAACTTGGATAAGGATAATATATAGAAGGAGATGATTTTTTTACTTATAATAAAGTCTAATATCTGACCTAGTGATCAGACAAAACAACATTTTTATATAACATATAATTATGCTATGAAACTCTAGATGCTTCAAGATATCATGCATGCAAATAATAATATGTTTTAAATATAAAACAAACATGTAAATAATAGCACATGCACATCTGTTACCTGGCAAATGAAATAAATAGCAATTACTAAGCTTTGGCTAGAAAGGTAAGAAAAAAGTCAGTTGGATCATGATTATGCATTTATGGAAGTTCAGAATTTCCTTACCTTTCTCAAAAGCAACAAAATTTCTCACTATAAGGACTAGACTTCTGGAGTTTCTTATAATTCCTCAATAATTCCTGTCTTCACCATAATTCTTACTTAGGTTTGTATTATTTTTCATTTTTCTTACAGTTATTGTCATGGGAACAAATTAATACATATTATGCTATTTTGTAGTTATATTACAAATTTTGCCTTAAGAATGAAATTGTTTTATTATTGACTATACTTCTTATGCTGTACTTTTTACAACTGTGACTTTTATTTTATTACTGCAAGTTGGGACCTCTTAATCCCCTTTACCTATTTTGCTCATGCCCCCCCACCTCCCTTCTGGCAACCACCAGTCTGTTCTCTGTATTTAAGAAGGAACTTTTCTTTAGTACATAAAACCTATAAAGAACTTATCAAACTCAAAATCCTAGAAATAAATAATCCAGCTAAAAAATGGTCAGAAGAAATGAACAGACATTTTTCCAAAGAAGACCTACAGATGGCTAACAAACATATGAAAACCATTTGTAATGATGTGGGTGGAACTAGAGTGTATTATGTTAAGCAAAATAAGTCAATCAAAGAAAGACAATTATCATATGATTTCACTCATATGTGGAATTTAAGAAACAAAACAGAGGATCATAGAGTAAGGGAGAGAAAAATAACATAAGAGGAAATCAGAGAGGGAGACAAACCATAAGAGACTCTTTTTTTTTTTTACACTCATAAGAGAATATCCATTTATTTATTTATTTATTTATATTTATTTGTTTATTTTATTTTTTCAGTGTTCCAAGATTCACTGTTTATGCACCACACCCAGTGCTCCATGCACTACATGCCCTCCTTAATATCCACAACTGGGCTCACCCATCCCCCCCCTTCCAAAATCCTGTTTGTTTCTCAGAGTCCACAGTCTCTCATGGTTCCTCTCCCCCTCTGATTTCCCCCAATTCACTTTTACTTTCCTTCTCCAAATTTCCTCCATGTTATTCCTTATATTCCAAAAGTAAGTGAAAGCATATGATAATTGACTTTCTCTGTTTGACTTATTTCACTCAGCATAATCTCCTCCAGTCCCACCCATGTTGATACAAAAGTTGGGTATTCATCCTTTCTGATGGCTGAGTAATATTCCATTGTATATATGAACCACATCTTCTTTATCCATTATCTCTTTTTTTAATTTCATTTCTTTTCAGCATAACAGAATTCATAGTTTTACACCACACCCAGTGCTCCATGCAATGCGTGCCCTCCATAATACCCACCACCTGGCTCCCCCAACCTCCCACCCCCTGCCCATAAGAGACTCTTAACACTAGGAAACAAACTGGAGGTTGGTGGAGGGTGGTGGGTGGGGAATGGGGTAACTGGATGATGTGCATTAAGGAGGGCACATGATGTAATGAGCACTGGATGTTTCATGCAACTGATGAATCACTGAACTCTATCTCTGCAAGTAATAATACATTATATGTTAGTAGTTGAATTTATATAAAATTAAATAAAAAAAACACACCTTAAAAAAATCACTCATCATCAGGGAAATACAAATCAAAACCATGAGATACCACCACTCACCTGTCAGAATGGCTAAAATTAACAACAGATGTTGGTGAGGATGTGGAAATAGGGGAACTCTCTTACACTGTTGATGGGAATGTAAACTGGTGTAGCTACTCTGGAGAACAGTATGGAGGTTATTCAAAAGTTAAAAATAGAACTACCCTATGACCCAGGGTGCCTCTGTGACTCAATGGGATTAGCCTCTGTCTTTGGCTCAGGTCATGATCTCAGGGTCCTGGGATCTAGCCTCGCTTTTGGCTCTCTGCTCGGTGGGGAACCTGATTCTCCCTCTCTCTCTGCCTGCCTCTCTGCCCACTTGTGATCTCTCTTTCTCTGTCAAATAAATAAATAAAATCGTAAAAAAAAGAACTACCCTATGACCTTGCAATTGCATTACTAGGGATTTATCCAAAGGACATGAAAATACTGACTTGAAGGGTCACATGCATCCAGATGTTCATAGCAGCATTATCAACAATAGCCAAATTATGGAGAGAGCCCAAATGTCTACCAACTGATGAATTGCTAAAAAAGATATGGTATATGTATAGAATGGAATATTACTCAGCCATTAAAAGAAAGATATCTTGCCATTTGCAATGATGTGGATGGAGCTACAGTGTTTTATGCTAAGTGAAATAAGTCAGTCAGAGAAAAATAAATTCCATATAATTTCCTTCATATGTGGAATTTGAAGAAACAAAGCAGATAAATATAGGGGAAGGGAAGAAAAAAAAGAGAGGGAAGCAAACCATAAAAGACTCTTAGATATAGAAAAGAGACTGATGGTTGATGGAGGGGGGTGCGTGGGGGAAATGCTAAATGGGTGATAGGTATTAAGGAGGGCACTTGTAATGAGCACTAGGTGTTATATGTAAGTGTTGACATTAGGAGAAAGAAAGGAAAAGTGAATTGGGGTAAATCGGAGTGGGAGAAGAAGCATGAAACAAACAGGGTTTGGAAAGGGAGGGAAGTGGGGGATGGGTGAGCCTGGTGGTATTAAGGAGGGCACATATTGCATGGAGCACTGGGTGTGGTGCATAAACGATGAATCTTGGAAGACTGAAAAAAATAAAATAAAAAATATGTAAGTTTGAATCACTAAATTCTACACCTCAAACAGATTTTACCACCTATGTTAACTAACTAGAGTTTAAATTTAAAAAATTGAAATAAAAAGACCTCTTTTTAATTTAATTTCATTTTTTCTTTATTTCATTCATTCATTCATTCACTATTTTAAATTCCAGTATATTCTAATGCTGTATTAGTTTCAGGTGTACAATACTGTGCATTACTCAGTGCTCATTTCAACGAGTGCACTCCTTGGTCCCCATCACCTATTTTGTCCATCCCCTTGCCCCTCTCCCCTCTGGTGGCTATCAGTTTGTCCTCTATAGTTGAGAGTCTTTTTCTTGAATTGCCTCTCTCCCTCTCTCTTTTATTACTTGCTCACTTGTTTTGTTTCTTGTACGCCACCAGTGGGTGAAATTGTGTCCTGCTCATCTTTCTCTGACTGACTTCTCTAGCGTTACACTCTCCAGCTCTCTTCTATTTTAATAGTCCTCTAAACTTGACTTCCATTCCAGTTTAATTGTCATGATCATGGTCACTCCCTGGATGTTTTTCCTTCTTGGACTGCTCCACCTCTCTTACGTTTGTTTGTTTCTATAGGCTTCTTGTAGTTCTGTGCACTTTTGCTTCCTATGTTTTTGTGTCTATGTTATCAGGTAAATGTAAGTTCAGATTTTTTAAATGTTTGACAAATGTTCTTTTATGATGGCATAGTAGCCTTATTTATTCCAGTTAACGCTTGTTGTCTTAAGTTCTATTTTGCCTCTAGTAATACAAATAAATATACTGAGGAGGGGGGAGAATCAATTTGTTTTTGCCCACTTCTTTCATGTTGCAATATTTATTACTGAAATGAGATAAAATAAATTTAATGCCTAATGCAATCTGTGAAAGACTGTGAGCACTGAATAAAGTCATAAACATAGATTTAACTTTTTCAATATTTTGCAGTTTGATTGGTTGTCCATACTGCTTCATCCCTACAGGTTACTGAGACTATAAATAGGAGGAATAGGAATGGACAGTGAAACAAATAAAGTTCACAAATTCTGTAAAGGTCAAAGTTATTTTTTTCATCTAGAATATATAAGGTTTCATAGTTTTAGGGAGACCTTCTTGGATTTTTAGAAGTGTTTTTAGGGATAGGATAATATGAATCTTTCTTTTTTTAAGTGATAGTGAACACAAAAGAGACATTTAACTGTCTTTTCTAGGAATTTTTACATTGCTATAGTAGAGTTACTTTGAATTCTTTTCCTTAATGGGAATAAGACATATTAATGGTTAAAATGCTCCAAAAGAACAGCAGCATTAATTGTCCATGCTTTAGGTTAGGAAATCCATTGACATCCTTGTGTGCTAGCAATTTTCAGTTGGTGTGACAACACACTGTTGTGTTTCAATGTGTTGTGAGGTGTGTCACAAACAATGTGTTACTAATGGGAGTATAATTATCAAAATGTACATTATTGCTTTTTAAAAAATAAATAAAAACAGGTTACAGATTGTCTTGATGATATCACTCTGCTCCTGTGATATAGTTAATGTCCAAAGAATAGCAAACAATCCTGGGAAAAGCCATCTAGTGTGTTGTTCATGTAAATGTCAACTGTCTTGTATACTGCAGTGTGTGTGAGGAGGGATGTGAGTCATTGCAGTAGTCAGTATGAAAAAGGGAATTTCGTTTTCTTTAATTTATTTGTCAGAGAGAGAGAGGAGAGAGAGAGCACAAGCAGGGGGAGTGGCAAGCAGAGGGAGAAGCAGGCTCTGTGCCGAGCAAGGAGTCAATACAGGACTCAATCCCAGGTCTTTATCATGACCTGAGCTGAAGGCAGATGCTTAACCGACTGAGCCACCCAGGCATCCTGAGAAAGGGAATCTCTTTTTAAGTTTGTTTAGATAAATTTCAAACACATCACATTGTCCCTTACAATGTAGAGCATAGAAAAGGAGGAGAAATGTGCAGAGCAATCACAGCTAATATCAAATGAGTACTTACTATGTGTCTCGCACTAAGTTATGCATTTTGCATGCTTTGTATTTTTAATTTTCACAACCCTGTTAGATAGTTGTAATTATTATTACTACTATTTTACAGATGAGAAAATTAGGTAGAAGTTAAAGAAGTCAGGGCACCTGGGTGACTCAGTAGGTTAAGCTTCAGATTCTTGGTTTCAACTCAGCTCATGATCTCATGGGGTCCTGGGATTTTTCCCTGTCTGGCTCTGTGCTCAGCGGGGAGTCTGCTTGGGGATTCTCTCTCTTCCCCTCCCCCCACTTGCAAGTGCTCTCCCTTTCTCTCTCTCTCTCTCAAATAAATAAATAAATTTTTGAAAAAATAAGAAGTTAAAGAACTTGGTCAATGCCCCACAGTTAGTTAAACTGCAGACCTGTTATTCAAAATCAGGTCAAAATCCAGAGCACACAAAATAAAACCGCCAAACTGTACTGATTTTTAATTTTGGGATATGGCAGAGTCTTAATAAATATCCGTTGAATTAGTTAATTGTTTTTGGATAATTAAAACTATATGTCCCCAAGAAGTCTATACATAGTTTTGATAAATTATTCCTTCAGCACCCATTTAATTGTGTTGCCTTTCCCTGGGTTGAAGCTGGGACTGGTTTTGTAAGCAGTCATCTCAGCTAGGAGCTAAACCATTCAGACAGCATCCCAGGTGGATAACCAAGGCTTCTAGACTCAAAGTATGGGTTAGGATGTTCTATAAGCACCAGACATTTTTTTAAATTCAAAAATTCAGAACAGGCTCGTTTTATTCAGACACTGCTTCCCTTAACACCTGCCTCTCCCTGCAAAAAGGAAAAACTTAGAAAAATGAAAGGCCAACATTTAGAGTCCTGAAAATTACTAAATGACAGGAAAATAATTAGTACCAGCCCTTTTCTTAATTGTTAAAATTGTGCCTTGATTTTTGAAATTAAAAGTTTTATGGAGATAATTATAGATGCATATGAAGTTGTAAGGAATAATGTAGAAAGGAAATTTGAAAAAATAAAAGAGGATTTGGTAAAATAAAACAGAAATAATACAGAAAGCCTTGTGTACACTTCATTCTTTTTCATCCAATGGTAACAGCTTGCAAAACTATACTATAATGCCAACAGCCAAGATATTGACATAAATACATCTGGGATGCCTTTGACAAACTCAAAATGCATTTACTGGCAATAAGGGTCCCATTTGAGCATTCGTCATTATTGTACTTATATGAGTTTACTTAAAGTTTATCTCAGTTTCCTGAAAAGCATGACTGACAGCAGGGACAATTTGTCCTAAAACGCTTAGATGGGAAGACGGCATATTCATGAGCTGAACGTGTTCACGGTGTTTCTAGACCTTTCCTCTAAGATAAGCATGCTGCTGCCTCCCATTACTCTGTACTTATTTAAGCACATGAAGGCTCATTGAGAATAATTTTCTTATTCTGATTATTTATTTTATCCGTGTTAAGGAACATATTTCACACTGACCATAGTTCCCACAATTTAACTGGGAATTTTGAGATAGTGCTACAAACCTTACTTTGTTGAATGCATTTGGAAGAGGAAAAAATACATAAAGAAAAAAATTAGACAGAATATGTTCCCCACTTACTGACCTTTTCCTAAGAAGTCAACTAAACAGTCACACCTTAAACATCAGTGCCATTTCCCCAAAGGTTTCTGAATTCCTCGAAATTATTTCATCCACTGCTAGTCAGCAGAAACACAATACAGAAAATTTCAATGAGTCTGGCTTTTAGCTAAGAACAACTTGATTTTAAAAAAGGGGTTTGCAATGCTTTTATTTTTTCCCCCTTTCTTGTTTAAATAACAATGCCCTTAAATTTTCCAACAAGAATTTCTGATCTGGAAATCTATTTTTCCTGCTCTTCTTTGCCTTGTGTTTTTACCATGTCATAAATCTCATACAATGCTCCCATCATGGGAGCAGAGCAATCACACAGAATCTTGCTGGAGTATGATTCTCAGCATTTGCTGGTGAAGTTTACACTCCTCCTTAATTCAAACACAAGTTATTAATTGCAGAACTGTGGGATAGACTAATTATCTAAAGGGTAAAGAGATGAAAATCAGGAGAGAGAAACATTTTGTATTGCTCATGTTGCCTGACATTTATCCCAAGTTTTCAAAGTGTGGAGAGGAGAAACAGGAAGGGAGTTTTAGAAGTTTACAATGTGTTTATCTTTCTGCACTTTATCCCTTTTTAAAATTTCCTTACAAACATAATTTAATCTCATCAGAGCTAGTTACACTTTTAGGAATTTGCAAATAATGCAATGACATATAAATCAATTAACAATTGCATTTAGCTGGGGTTCAACAAAAATGCACAATATTATCAAAGTAGTATAAACAAATCTTGTGCTTACATTGGAGAGTGTATTTTTCAAAAGTAACAACAAAAATACAGGAGAGTGGCACCTAATTTGACAACAGTATCTCCAACACTCTCCAACTAAATAATACACGTGTTAAATTGGATGTTATAGCTATTTTTATTGTACCAACTTCCATGTAAAATCTGAATATATTTATCTGACAAAAAAATACTGGGTTTTGAAATTCATATGTTTGTATGTGGAAAGGTGGAGAATAGCTTTAAGCTATTATTATGGTGCCTCATTCTTGTCACTTTTTAATTTGACATTGAGCTTTGAGTAGGGACTGCGCAATTCTGACAGCCAGAGACATGGAACAGAGTCAGGGCAGGCACAAAGAGATTAGAGCAACAAATATTTTCCAGTAAATTCCCAGCTTCATTGCAGGTAGGTTAATTTTTTGATGTGTTTTCCAGAATTTTTTTTAAAAAGCTCGCATGCTATCAAGAGGTAATGATAGTATAGTTTGCACTGCTTTCACTAAAGAGGAGCTCCCATTTGTTTCACATATCCCACAGTCAAAAAGGTTAAAAGTGAGCCAGAAAATAAATTATTTTCTATTAGAGTATTAAGGGTCCCTGTCCTGAAAGCCCCCTTTACCTTAATATATTTACAACATACCGAATCCACCCCCTTCAACTGAACAGCTTGTTCATTTTTTAAAAAACTGAACAGCTTATTCATTTTCACAAAATACAAACTGGGTGGTGTTAGTGGGGGGTGGGAGGAGTTACTTGCATGGTGATTATTAGCTTAAGAACAGTTTCAATGGTTACTTTTAAAACAATTAGTCCAGCGTGTGTACTTTCTGTGCGTTTTTGCATGCTTGTGTGTGTGTGTGTGTCTGTGTGTGTGTGTGTAATTAGAAACAGCCAAAAGACTGTAAGTTTAAGATTTTTCCATTTAAGCTTTTTTTTACAGATGTTTATAACAATTTTAATTTAAAATATTATGCACAATTACTTTTGAGTATTACTGGTTTTTCAGCTACCAAATAATGTTTTTCTCCAAAAGGCTCAAAAATAAATTTAAGCAATAATTATCGAATGTATGTGACTTCCTTTTGCATTTTTTTCTTCAAATATGACATGCGTTTAAAATGTAAGACTTATTCCTTTCCAGTTAGAGACATGTACTTTTATATTCTCACACAGCAATGAAAGAGACCCATGGCTTATACTGATTGCCCTTCAATTGTGCACAGAACTCCTATTGATATTAATGAGTTTTTGCCTGGACTAAGTGTGGTCATTTTATGTGACCTGAAGTGATTTTGTTGTGATTTGCATATTGGTTGTTGCAGAGTATATTGTATACATCATTTCTAAAGTGCCTAGGGATTCTTAAGGAGGAAAGGTAGTGCATAAATTGAAAATCTTATTGCCTTTATTTAAATTATTCTATTTGCAAGTTCTCTAAATCATGCATAAATACAGTACAAAGTACAAATCAGATGCACAAAGCTCCAGAAAATAAAATTATTTTTAATCAGCAATTTCTAAATTATCCATTTGTAGACATACTTGTCATCCACTGAAAACAAAACTAGTTAGTCTTCAGTAGAAGACATCAAACTAGCACATGCAGAAGCAGAGCACTAAGGCGTGGAAGAAATTATAGAACTTGAACTTCCACTGCAGATGAGACTGAAGCTCTCAGGGTGGGCAGCAAGCCCTTTGTCCTGCAATCCCTTCTAGATGAGCTTCCTTAGACCTGTCCTAAGGAAGCCAATGGGGAACATCCATAGAGCCAACAATATCTATTCATCCATGGACAGTGGTAGAGGGAAGACTCAGGATGGATGAAAGAGGTACTTTGAAATATTACTTTAGTTGTAGTTTTAATGTAAAATCTGGAGAAGTTTGGATTTTCTCTGCCAGGATATAACATAGAAAATGAATGCGATTAAGGAAAATATGTTTACCTAGAATTTCAACTACCCTAAAGGCTCAGAATTCAGAATATTAGGTTAAACACACTCAGCTCCTCTTCTTATGATAAAATGATTCATTTGTAGAAAATCCCTGTTCACAGTTGAGCAAGTCAATCCCTACCCATTAACAGTGGCTATTGTACATTGTTTTGGACAGACACAGTCCCTGCTTATCCAATAAATTTCACAAATATTTTTTTCTGTTATTTTCTAGGCCTCCACAGGTTTAAAACAGACTTCTGTCTTTGATTCTGACCTTTTCTATATATGTATATATGTGTGCTCCTGTGTCAATAAAGAAAAAATAACTGTTGTTAATTAAACATGAATACTACCAACACCTCTGCAGGTACACTGTGAATAGTAAAACATTAAGAAAAATGGTATTCTTCTGTGCAATGAATCCATTCACATAGTTTTTTTTCTGCATTTTGGAATCATATGCCATTTGAATCCCAATTAACAACTGCTCCTGGTCCATAGCCTTCTACTTTCTGTACTTTCAAAATACGACATCAAGTAGTGATCTTAGCAGGTGGTGTGGGTATGTGTGTGGTTTTTTTGTGCTCATATTGCAAGTATTAAGGAAGGGAAAATCTTTTACCAGATATAAATTCTGTGGAACAAACTACTCTTTAATATTGATCTTGGGGGTATACTAACATGCACTTTACAACTGCACTTTTATAGGAGGCTTTTCTCTATCTGTGAAAGGGGGCAGAGTAATTGTCTCCAGTCTGGTCAAATCTAGAAGATAATCAGCCACATTATAATGACATCTCTGGTCTGTGCAAAGTCATTGGGGGAAGATGAGAAGCAAGTCATGTGAAAAATGTTTACATGACCCCCCTTTCTCCCAAGAGTCAATGCTATATAACAGACATTGTTTACAAGATGACAATGCAAGCAGTCAGTTCAGTTTGTGTGTGGGTCAGAGTTTGGAGGAGGATCACTCAAACTAGATTATTTTTTTGGCATTATATAAATAAAACAAGAGTTTGGTAGAATGATTTTTTTTTTTGTCTTTTCAGTTGGCTATACCAGAATAGTGTGGAAACTGAGTGGCTGGAGACATGAAAAGACATACCTAATGAGTTGTCAATGAGATGATCTATTTTTTGTCTTTGAGAACAGCTTGCTTTCTCTTACATCACCCTGTCAGTATGCAAGTATAAGGAGAGAAGGAGGGGGATGCAGAAGGGAGCAAGTTTACAGTTGTGAGTATGTCTATATACATATATTAAATACTGTAGAGTTTCACCCAAAAGCCAGCTGTCCTATGATTCTCTCCCTTACAGAGTGAAACCACCTAATAATAAGGCCCTTTTGATAGTTGAGCAAACAAGCCCCCTTGGAAGGCATCCAAGATGAACCCATCTTATACTAAATCCTCCTTGATAACAAATAAGTTTGTAAAGAGAACCCAGTGTTCTAGCTAGTGAGTCAGATAATGTGTGAATAGGTGAAAGTTCTATACTCACATTTGTGAAAGAAAGCATAAAATCTAATGTATTTTTTTAACTGGAAGACACAAGGGTTTAATTTTGTGGATTCTTTTTATAGAAACAATAATCTAGTTTCTTGCATGTGACCTTCCCTACCCCCACATTTTTATAGGCAGCCTAATTTAACTGGATTTTTGTTTTCAAGACTGTATTCTTTTAAATAATCCCTGGATTTTAGAAATGTTCCAACAACAGTGCTCTTAAGAAAAGGTATTTTATTTCATCTTATTTAAAAAAAACTTAATTGATTTCAAATATATTTTATATCCACTTTTCTTAGTGCTTTAATAATTAACATCTCTAAATGAGTAAAGTGTAGGATTTATACTTTTAAAACTATTATTTGGGGGCATGTATAAAGAATATTCTATCCTTTACTTTAGAGAATGCATTAGTACAAGTGATACTAATTTACATTGTAGTGTTTTGCATTATTACTTCTCTTGATTTGAAAACTTTTTGAAAGAGCCATACTTTGGGATTTTTCAATGCCAATTCATAGAAATAATTTCCATAATCCTAAAGTTTCATATGTGTCTTTGAAAGAATATGGCAGGTAGAAAAACATACATTCTTCTTTTGCAAAAACTATGTTTTAACCTCTAATCATTTTCCACTAATCCATTTCCCTCTTTTTTTTCTTCCCTCCTCACTGAAAAATATGTTTTTAAAGTAAAAACAGAAATTTACATTTCTGCTTATAGCCTACAGGCAATTAAAGCAACAACAGCCTGACTTGGGAGCAAGGGAAATATCTGAATGCTAAATATTTCCAAGGGAACAGTGTTTGATTTTATTGAAGACAAACACAGCCCATGTACTAATGTAGACAATGGTTTCCCCTGCCCTTTTCTTTTTAAAGACAAGAAACCAATTCCCAGGAATAATTATTTCTCTTTTTTTATTGTTGGGAACATACATGCTGGAGATTAGTAATTTATTTAGCTTTTGTTATACATACAGAGAGCCGCAACCATGTAGACAATCATGTATACATACAAACACATATTTGATTCTCATATTTGACTTTGTTAAAATATCTGTAGCATCTACATACTTGCTCTTTTCACATCCCACTACTTCCAAAATCTCACCCCCTTCACAATCTCTTAATTTTCTCTGATCAGGTGATGGGGATGAAACTTTTACCTCCACCCGTAGAATATTATTATTATTGAACCCACAAATTCTTATTATGGGAGAGAAAGCCACTGTAATATTCACATTACAGTGAATATTATGGGAGAGAAAAGCTATGAAGGTCTAAGAGAAACAGAGGCCAAAGCTGCTTTTCCTACAAAGACTTTGGTTGGTAATGGTATGGCAGCAACCTCAATACAAAGAAAGTCCTAGGCACCAACATCCCCTGAATTTTAATGAAAATTTTATGTTAATGATATAACAAGGTTGATAAAGAGGACCTCATAAAAGCCAACTAGACCTTAGTTATATTTTAAGAAAGAGAAAACAGTCAATAAAAGAAACAAGCTTTGTAAACATGTGTAAAATATATGTATCAGTAATACATAGTAAAAATATTGATGAAAAGTAACAGATGTCTATATCTACAAATTTATGTAAGTATGCCCTAAAGCATCTGCTTATGGCCTCATTAAAAACTTTAGAATGCACTGCTAGTTCGTTGCTGTGTACTTTAATGAGAACAGCTATAACTTTTGATCAATTAAAATCATATAGGATATTGGAAGAGGAAGAGGTTGGCTGGTATGAACAGAAAGAGAGCCAACAGATTTAAGACTATATGTTTTGTGATTGTAGACACATCTCTATAAAATCAGTATTATTTATAAAGAGAGATATGCCTATGGGCATACAAGAACATGTAGCATATTTCATTCACAACACTCACATGTGCAGTGTGCACTGTGCAGCTGTAAATAATTAGGCAATCTAAAAGATGATGGACATTACATGTGATAATCTTTACCTATTAAGGTGATTTAATGATTTGCTTTGTTTACCAAGAAACATTTTAGAATATGAATTGAGAAGGGATTTACTGTAGGAGAGTTATAGCTAACTGTCTTGTTTATTGCTTGATATGCGTCTGCTAAAACAAAAAGTTGGATAAGTCTTGTGTGTACATACAAAGCCTTAAAAAAAACTGCTTCTGATTTAGTAAATTACTCCTCAGCTATCACTAAAGGTAACTGTCCCTTTTTTTATGGAGGGTCTTGTGACAAAATAACAGAGGTAAAATAGTAAATAGGAGTGGAAAGAAGAATAATAAATTAAACTTCTCCTCCAAATGTCTCTAATGATTTTTCTTCCACCCTAAGTCATATAGGAAGGAACAGAATTCAGCTTTACTGGGCAACACTAAAGGGACAACAGTTTATCAGAGTTCCTGGGGCCGGGGGAGCCTTAAGAAGGACAGCACTTTTTACATTTAGTCATCTTTTCATCCTTCATCAGGTGAATGAGGGCTCATCTACCAGAAGGGTACTGGTCTCTAACCAGAAGAGGAGTGGTTGCAGGGAAGCAAGAGGAAAACCTTAGCGAAGGTCTGGGTCCTAAGTTTCAGGAGGGGCAGTTTTAGAGACAGGTCTGTCTGCTGGACTAGAGACAGACACACTCCTTTCAGAGAACCTTAATAATATTACACTTCCTGAAATAATACCCCATCCTGCCAGGTTTCCCCACTCTATTTCCCACCATTTAGGGTGTGTTTTGCATGAGCGTGGACAAGTGCATGATAACAGGCCCCGCTGTGTGTGCACGAGTCTATGAAAGGCCAAAAGTCAGAGGGAGAGAATCAAGAATCAAAACAATGACTAATGGTTTCTAACCTGAAGCAGAGCAGATGCGCTGCTTACCAGAAATGTGCCTCTATTTAAATGCTTCAACTCACACACCACACAATTTAAAAAAGGAGGAAAGAAAAAAAAAAAACAATTTTTTGGAAAAATGTTTTATTTTAAATCTTTTACAACAATAAAATATTGTGTCAATATAAACCCCTTGACTAAAACTGTTCACATCAAACATTACAGTGAATTGTTTTCTTTTTGACATCCAACTCTTCTTTGAGTTTTCTTTAAAACATAATGCAGAATTTGTTGAAAATAAATAATTGCTGGCAACTGCAATAGGCATTTGAATAAAATAGTTGAAAAAGCAACTCTTAATGAAAATAGTGTTTATTATACATCAGTTACTAAATGAATAAACTAAGTGATCTTTCTTTAAATTAATAACTTCAAAAACATTTAATATACAAAACTGTACAATTATAAAGTTGGCAGAAATATTTGGGTTAACTCAGGTTTGAACCATAGTACTTAACTACAAAGGGGAAAAAAATCAAAAGAAACAAACAAAAAACCCCTAACAGTTACAAAACACAAACTCAGTGTGGAAAGACAAAACAAACAAAAAATTTCCAGAACTAAAGTCCAACTACCAACAGAATGCAGACTTCTGACAAAAAAGGAAAAGGGTCCAGGATTTGAATTAATACATGTCCTTCAACCTGCAGCTGGGGGAGACACAGTGTGGTGGACCAAAAGCCTGGCAGCCCATACTAGCGTATCTTCCACAAGGGCCCCTAAGCATTTTGGTCCTTAGGTAGTTTGAAGCTTTGTCTACTGAAGCTGCACCTGAAGGTCAGGTCAGGCAGCCGACCCAGGCGTGCGGAGCCCCCAGCCATGTCTGGCGGGCTGCGTTTGGGTGTTGGGTGCTTGGCCTGCCCTGCACATGTGTGCTCATTGAGAATGAGGTGCTCCTGTGGACTTGGCGTGTAGACTTGAGAGCGAGCAATAAAGCCACAGCAGCTGCATATTTTTTTGGATCTCTACACAGCCTAGCGAGAATTTATGTTTTTTTTTTTTTTTTTTGTAAATAGTAATACGATACACACAGCTATCTACACACACACGTTTGCACTCACACTCACGCACATACGCATACACACAGGAACAGAGATTAAAAATCAAAATAAAAAACAAAAACACCCAGAAACCCAGACTCCGGGGCTCTTGCTACCTAGCTTAATCTTCGCTGTGGGCTTCTAACAGCTGTGCTTGTCAGAGGCGTGGAGAAGGCTTCCCGCGAGCCCACTTAGAGACAGCGATATGTATATACGGGAGAGGAGGTGGTAACGAAGCTAGAGCAGAATCCTTGTGACCTTTGCCAACCATTTCATTGTCGTTCTGCACGGAGCAGAGAGCACCTGTCTACCACCCCACTCGCCACCCCTCCCCGACGGTTTCTCACTCAGGGAGCGGGCGGTGAACTGGAGCTGAACCGAACTGGGAGGCACTGACTCATTTGGTCGCCAGCATCTCAGGGTCGTCTTCTCCAGGGAAAGCAATGGTGTGTGAAGGCAAAGTACTTCGCTTAGGAAGAAGGAGGTGGGGTCGCGCTGGCGGTCCTGGTGAGGCACGGGACCCGTGGGGAGCTCTGAGTGCAAGCATTCCGGACCTCCTTAGGTGCAGAGCCCTCTTAGCTGCTCAGGCCGACCTCTTTTGTCGGGCGCCGCCCGCAAATCCTTTTCAGACACCCAGATCTGCTCTGTAGAAACCTTCAAGGACTCCACAGATCGAGGGAGGGAGGGCAGAAAGCTTCAAAATCTCCTCTCCTACTTCACAGTACTTTGCAAACCCAATCGGCTTGCCTATTCTGCCTACCCTAGGCTCTCTGCCCTCTGAAAAAATTATATCTATACATCTATAGATATATAGATATATATCTCCACCATCATCATGAACAATTCTATCCATTGTACCTCTCTTCTCCATACAGATTTAGTGTGTGTGGGGGAGTGGGGAGGTAGGCATTTCTTCCCCTCCTCCTCCCACCCCCTTCCCTTTTTAAGCAATTAGAAAACCGCCAGCCCAATGAAGGAATAATCATAGTAGCAATAATAACGTGGAGTGGCCGGTTAGATACAAATTATCTCACAAATATTGTGTACAGCTTGTAGTAAAACACCGCAGACATTTAGAAACGCTATAGAAGTTTTAAAAAATGCAAAACTAGTCTATTGTAAAACAGATTTCACCTGAAATACAGCTGCTATAACCAAGGCGCTGAAAGGTTATTCAGAGGCACACATCTGTCTTCCCTCCCCCTCCCCCATCCTTACCTCACCCCCAAGTTACCCCACTGCTTGTTCTTCGAAGAGAGGAGCAACCCAACAGACCTTACTCGAAGTAAACAATATGTATTGATCTGCAGAAAAGGTTAGAGCAAACATTTCCCTGGCGGGAGGCGGCAGACTATAATGAGTTCCCTGCCTGGACTGCTTAACGCAACTGTGTATCAGCCTTGAGAAGCCTGAAGGCGTGTGAGTTTCCTTTTTAAATATAAGTGAGAATCCCCCGTTTCGGGGGAAAAAAGGAAAGAAAGGAAGAAAGAAAGAAAGAAAGAAAGAAAGAAAGAAAGAAAGAAAGAAAGAAAGAAAGGAAGGAAGGAAGGAAGGAAGGAAGGAAGAAAAAAAATATGGGGAGGGAGGGGGAGAGAGAGCGAGAGAAGAGCCCTATCTAGATATCTAGATATTGCTATGTCTCTAGATAGCAATAATAAAGCTGAAGTGAAATGAAGAGAGTGGGAGAGAACGAGAATTCTGCGCTGCTCCCAGCGCGGCGGGCCGCTTTCTTGCTTCCTGCAGTCAGAGATCGTGGCAGGACGTGTCTGTTTTCACGGTGTGCGAGTAAACCTCATGTGGCTGCTGATCCCCTGGTGGAGTCATTCTTTTCTCTTTCTGTCTTCGATTACAGAACCAGACACGCACCACTTCTTTCTCCAACTGGAGGCTGTCTGCCAGGGAGGAAATCTCCTGCGCGGCAGGCTTGGGACACTTGAGGAAATGCGTTTCCAGGACGCCCTTGACACTCACCTCGATGGAGGTTCGCTTCTTGCGCTTACGGCCCTGAGCGGCGATTTTGTCAATGCTGGTCGGGCTCCCTGTGGACGAATCAGCCTCCTCCAGCCACTTGTTCAGCAGCGGCTTCAGCTTGCACATGTTCTTGAAGCTCAGCTGCAAGGCCTCGAACCTGCAGATAGTGGTCTGTGAGAACACGTTGCCGTACAGTGTGCCCAGCGCCAACCCCACGTCGGCCTGGGTGAAGCCCAACTTGATTCTTCTTTGTTTGAACTGTTTGGCGAACTGTTCCAACTCATCCGAGGTTGGTGTCTCCTCGTCAGAGTGGTCTTGGCAGTGGTGCGAGCCTAGGTCGCTGTGGTCTGGGGGATCCCGCAGCACGGGGTGTAGGCTCTGTGCAGAGGCAGAGGCTGGCGGTGGGGTGAGCCCTCCGTGCTCCAGCATGCCGCTCACTGTGAAGCCAGGCTGCGAGTACACGTTAAGGGGTTGACCGCTGGACGTGATGGACGGGTTCGGAGCCGGGCTAGCCCCCCAGGCATTCGGATGGTTAGTGTGCGGAGAGTGGTGGGCGACATGCGGTGAGCGGTGATGGATGATCGCACCCAGCTGTAGGTCTTCGCGCCCGGGCTTCACGTCCTGCTGGTCCAGGGGGTTGGTGGCCAGTGTGGAAGACCATGGGCCTCCATCGCCCAGACTGGTCACCCAGTGATGCCCAAGAGGATGCCCATTGCTAGGAACTCCCTGCAAGTAATCACTTTGGAGAAGTTTCTGAGGGTTTCTGAAAGGACTTCCCTGCTGCATGCCCGAAGAGTCCGCATGGACTAGGGAGCTAGAAGTGAGAATGCTGTAGGGATTCGAGGCAGCTGTGGCCATGGTCGATGAGGATCCCCTACTAGTTATAATGTGGCAAAGGGAGCAGCTTCAGCCTTTGACATCTATGGTGCGGGGGAGCCAAAGCCGCGAGAGCGAGTTACCGGCACGCGCTGTGGCCAATTGCAACACGTCTCGGCCTGGCCAGCCACGGGCTCGGCCAATGGCGGCACGGGAGGCCGGGCTAACTTTCCAAATTAGGCTCGCTAAGCACTAGAGTTTCAGAGAGACCAGAGCAGGAAGTAAATCAATCTTTTTCGGCTCCATTGGCTGCTTCGGGCTGAGTGACGGCAGTTCATTTGGTTAACCCTTCCCCCCTCCCCTCTCCCCACCTCACCCAGACTTCATGGATGTTTGTAGTGGAGGGGGAAGTATAAGAGGCAAGTGTGTGTGTGCGCGTGCTTGGTGGTGGTGGGGGGGGTGGATAAGGGGTGAAGTAGCAAAATGGTTTTAGAATTCCTTTTGTATTATTTAGATTAACCGAAATAGAGAAAGAAAAAAGTATATTAAGAAAACAATATAACCAGTTTAAATGTCATCTAAATGTCAGTGGATTGGGATTTTTATCACATTCGTTTAGCGTTCTGGCTTAGTTGTGTGCAGGGCACTGCAAACCAAAATCTTGCTACAAAGTTTGAGCAAAGGAACCCCTTTTGGATAGGACCCGAAATCTGTAAGACTGAAGTCCATGATTCCAATAAGAACTATTTGACTTGTTTTATTTCATTTTATCATACATGAGAAACTCAATACCAAGGTCAGAAAGCATCTAAGAAAAAGATGTCCAGCTTCTGAAAATTTTTATTTAAAGCATGAACAACTGGAAGATTCTGGGAAAATCTAATGTGATAAAAGTAAAATCGAATGTGACAAAAATCTGACAAATTTCAGTTATTGTGAAGTTTGCCTTCCAATCCAGTTGGTCAGTTGAACAACCTAGTTTTTACTACTGCTCCATGTCAGCTCGCACCAGCGGTACCACAACTTCTTTCAGAGGCAGTGCTCGCTTAAATGGACAGCCTTCCCTCACACTCACCCCAGACACTGAAAGGACCCAGTTTCAGTAGGTACAGAGGAGAACATTCATGATTAGGGTGCCTGATGCTGTCCCCTAGGAAAATTGTTTTTAACATGCACTGCCCTCCTCCTCCCCATCCCAGACAAGCTGAAGTAAATGGAGATCATTTAGTGTGCCCTGAAAATTCAGAGAGAGAGAAAGTGATGAGAGATGAGAAATGGCAGGCTGTTTGGCATTAAGCACCCCCCCCACACACACACACATGCATCCATCAGCTTGAATTTGCTTTCAGCTTGGGAGGACAGGAATGTTTTCACAGTTTGGTTAAGAGGAAACAAGAAAGGCTTGTACTCCTAAGCTTTTATAAGTTAGAGAAGGGCAAGTCCATGTACTTCACAGCCCTGTGCAAAGACATTGCTTGTAAGCTGAGTGAGGTGAAAATGCAAAGATTTTAGATTTGCTCTAGCTGAGAAAAAGCAGCACAGGATACCCAGCTGGATTTCTGAGGTAAAAAAAAAAAAAAAAAAGACCTTCCATTGCATAATTTCAAAGGTAACATAGCTGCGTAATTATATTTGCACTTACAGAAGACAGCATCAGAGTTCCCTTATTGGTTTGAAATTCCATTAAATATATTGCAAGAGCTCCTAGGTTTAGCTTGATTTAAATTTGCATACATTTTCATATATTTAGCAGAAATAAAAGAAGGCTTGCAGCTACCAGAAAGTCATTAAGGCATTAGTTTCTCTGAGAAGACAGATCTGAAGAAAGTGCAAGAAAATGAGAAAAAAAATAAAAACAAGGTGAGCTTATTCTGCCATTCCTTTATATAGATAAAGAGCATGTATTTCCTGTGAAATGAGTAATTTCTTATGAGAGTAGAGAGTGATAGGAGTTTATATTGGTAAATGTAAATTGTGTCTATTAAGCAGGAAAACCAGGCGTCTGTTTAAGATCTATTTCTTTCTTTCTCTCTCTCTAAAAAAGAAAAAAAAAGGATAAACACTTAGTAGTTATTGGCAGAGATGATAATTTGTCTTCTTCTCCTCCTCCTTTTCATTGAAATTGTGGTTTCGTTTGCTGGTGTCCTTTTATAAAAGTTTATCTGCTTTTAACCTAGAAATTTTTTTTCCCTCTCTTCCTCTGCCCCCCTCCTTCCTTCCCCTTCTCTGTTCTTCTCTTTCTGTAGAAGAACGTCTTTTCTTTACTGCCAACTAACTGTGTTTAACTTTACTGAAACACTAACTGTGTTTCTTCTTTTGTAAGAATACAATCTCATTTGTGCCTGAACTTTTGCTTCCTAAAGAAAAAAGTACATGTTAAAATCAAACAGAAATGAAAGTTTTCAGGTGCTCTCTTAGGCTGCCTGTTCAAGGGTCCATTTGCTAGTTTAGGTCATGTCAGTTTAGAGGTCAGAGGGAAACACATTAAAGGAACCATACCGGCAAAAATCATGATCATTGCCATGTTGTTATAATGGTGTGTTCCCCAACCCCACCATTGCAGCTACCTTTGGGTGAAAGAGTTACTAATCTTAGTCTGGCCATTCAGGGGGTTAAGGCAATTATCAACTTTTAATGCTTTTACATGGAAAAAAAGGGGGTCCTTTTCCAATTCTGACTAGCCTGAAGTCTTATAATCAACCTTCCTCTAGCCCTTGGCCTCTACTCTGGGCAACCACTTTTGCCAGGCTTTCAAAAGTGGTTCAGGCCATGGCCAGAGGCTGGGGAGGGGCAGCAATCCCAAGGAGGTATCTGCATCCAGCAACAGGCTTTACACACCTTTGTTCTGTAGTCCCTTAATTTAAGAATAGTTTATGACAGGAGCAAGAATGATGTAGTCATCTTTCTTTCTTTTCCTTTTCTTTTTCTTTCCTTTCCTCCCTGTCCCCCCCTCCCTCCCTCCCTCCCTCCCTTCCTTCCTTCCTTCCTTTTTAAAAATCAGTTCCCATGAATATGGATACTGCCTAATTCAGGTGCAGTCCCATCCTCTAGCAGCTGTAATAGAATCTTCTCTTGCATGTAAGATGTTTTGTTTTTTGAAGAAAATATCTGCATATAGTAAAATCTTCTTGCTGCTCTAACTAATCTGCTGGAGAGGTTTCCTTCACCCTCTCCTGTCAGTCTAACTTCCCAAGTGTAACAGATGCCGCTCTCAAGCGCTCCTTTCTGTGGCTTCTCTTTATTCAGCCTTGCATATTTCTCCCCATGATCTGGGTTTCCATAGAGAGAGGAATAAAAGGGGGGACCATGGTCACAAATCCCCTACCCCATGCAAAATAAAAGAGCCTCATTCAATAGACGACCCCGTCTGACATGGGAGAGAAATAAGTACATGTGAAGCTACTGTTTCAAAGAGCTGGTAGCTTATTTTTCATAGACTGATTCTGCCTTAAACTAAGAGTTACCACTGATAAACTGCTCTCTTGGGTAGTTGGGCCAAGTACACAGCTTGGTGTTCTTTTCATCTTGATCTTGAAGTCTACTGTGGGGTCCTCAGATCTGAATCAATCCACCCCCTCTACAATTATTGTTTGAAAATAATAAAAACTGACCCACCCTATGAGGTTGGGGTAGCTAAAATCTTGAAGGGGAGTCTAACTTAAAAATGGAGGAGCTATGATTTTATAAACTCTACACCCCTATCTCTAGTAAAGAAGAACGGGATTCGATCTCTTGCTATGCTGGCACACAGCACAAACTTCATTCTTCCTTGGACTGCCTTCACACCCAAATATGCCACTCCACCCTACCCATCACTGCGCTTGTTTTCTAAGAGGGAAATTCCGTTAATTCCTGAAAGAAAGTCAGATTGGTTTGATTTGTTTGTATGTTCATTCATTTATTTGTAACCTGGGGGCTCACTGTGACTCTCTTTCCTCACAAAATTTAAGGATACATGACAACTCCTGAGTGTCTTCGTAGACATTCCTGGCCCCTTTGGAAGCAAGGAAGGACTCACAAAAGATAATAAGCAGATTAGTGTGGTTTAAGTCACACTCCGTGTTAACAAGGGAGCTTGGTGGCAGCTGGTCAGTCTATGCCCAAGGTTCATTCAGAAATGGAGATTATGTTTCTTGTAGATTTCATAAATGAGCATAGATTATGAAGCATTCTCATTATCTGTACAAATTGGCGGAGGGGGAGGTGGTCTGGGGCTGATGTTTCAGGTGAGGGTCAGGAAGGAAGTCCAGAAGGCCAGATTTGAGTGTGTATAATACAGCATGAATTTCCAGACAGTAGGAAGTGGCACATAGGTGTGAGGAAAACTTCATCTTCAACACAAGTCCACTTTGGAAATAGGATTACTTAGATTGGGCTTGGAAGGGACAAGTACACACATTCTTTTTATAACCTGGAGCTCATAAGGGAAGGGAAACAATTGGACAGCTTCTGAAAGCAACAGAGAAAGAAACCTTTTTCTTAGTGTCTGAACTCTGAGCTTACTAGAGGTTCCCAGTCGCAGCTGCCCTTCAGAGCACCAATCTGCTGTATCTCCTCTTGCAGTCCTCCTCCTCCTCCTCCTCCTCCTCCTCCTTCTTCTTCTTCTTCCTCCTTCCCCTCCTCCCCCCCTTCCTTCCTTCTCCTTTTCCCTCTCCCCATCTCCCTCCTCCTCCTCCTTCTTCCTTTTATTCGTCCTCCTTTCCACCCTCCTCCTCCCCTTCCTTCTCCTCCTCCTTGTTTTTTTGACAAACTGTGTGGGGGAACTTAAAGGGGCTCAAAATATTCTGGGGGAGAATCTTTAAAAAATTGGACAGCATTAGCAGACATTAGCCAATAGCAATTCAGGCTCGATGAGTTCATTTTTTTAGCTCTCCGTTGGTTTTCCTTGACCATGAGGCAAAAGATCTTAAGAGAAAAGGGGAGATGGAGCGGGGAAGAGAGATAGCATACACTGAATGCTGCAGCAGACACAGGATAATTTAAAAAATGAAACATTCATCATGAAAAAAATTTAATACAAATACCTCAATCTTAGAGAATATTAGTCATTTACTAGCAAAATCAACTGTCAGTTGGGAAGTGCTGAGGAATTGTGTGGTTGGGGCTGCCCAGAAGATGGTTACAGGAAAGACCAGGACAATAGAGACCTTTATTTTTTTTTTATTTTATTTTTTTTAAAGATTATTTATTTATTTATTTGTCAGAGAGAGAGAGAGAGCGAGCACAGGCAGGCAGAGAGGCAGGCAGAGGCTGAGGGAGAAGCAGGCTCCCTGCCGAGCAAGGAGCCCGATGTGGGACTTGATCCCAGGACGCTGGGATCATGACCTGAGCCGAAGGCAGCCGCTTAACCGACTGAGCCACCCAGGTGACCTTTATTGCTGAGGGAAAGGATGTGGGCTCCCGCAGCTGTGTTGTCAAGGTTGCCTTGATTCAGTCTCAGTTTCTCTCCTGAGGTCAATTCTCCCCTTGCCATTGCCATTGTTAGTGGGTGAACTCTGATCTTACAGGTTCCCAGGGAAAGAGTTCTACAGAGACAGAGTTATTATGCAGTATTCTGTGTGGCTCTCATATTCCCAGTACCAGGATTTGGGGTGTCTGAATCTTTGTGGCCATTTTCCAATCCCTGTTTGGCACTTCAGACAGAGCCTAGTTGCAGAGAAGTCCAGTTGATGATTTGACAAAATACAGACCCCATATGGAATTATCTTTTTTTTTAAATGGAGTTGCAGAATATTTCCAAATTTAAACTGCAGTGGTGGTTTTTATCTTTATTTCGATTTTTTCTTAAAGTCAGAAATGGTAGATGTATTAAAGAAGAGAAAATAATCGTTCCAACTCCATGATGGATCAGAGGGTGTGTAGAGATAGTCCATTACTTTAAACTCTATGGATTGGTATTCAAGGTATCAATAAGCTATCGAGTTGAACATTAGACACCTTTTATAAGCCACTTTCTCGTTAAGAAAGAGGCCCCAAGGGGCGCCTGGGTGGCTCAGTGGGTTAAAGCCTCTGTCTGCAGCTCAGGTCATGATCCCAGGGTCCTGGGATCGAGCCCCACATTGGGCTCTCTGCTCAGCAGGGAGCCTGCTTCCCCTTCTCTCTCTCTGCCTGCCTCTCTGCCTACTTGTGATCTCTGTCTGTCAAATAAATAAATAAAATCTTAAAAAAAAAGAAAGAGGCCCCAAATTGCAATACACTTCTTTCTTCATGGGTGGATTAAGATTTTAACACGCAAAATTATAAGAATAGTCAGATTTCATTCATAACCGAGATTCTGTTTTCTGTGTACTCTTGCCACCCCCAACCCTTTCCTTAGTAAATAGTATTTATTGAAATGGCTAGCATTCTGTATCCCCCTGAAGTGAAGGGACTAGAGGAAACTTGATTACAGATCAAAATATATGCTTCTTCTAGGAAAAGACATTTAGTAAGTAATCTGCTGAGTGTTCTGGGCTCACATTACTATTTCCAGGCCCACAAGTCAGCAGGATATCACATTTGAAGATGAGCAAGTGACCAGATTTAACTTGCTATTTTTTATTCAGAACTTTAGTTGTTTTTTTTCCCCAAGAGGGATTGGGTAGGGAAGGAGGCTGATGATTGTGAGAAAAAAATAATATGATATGATATAATATAATATAATATAATATAATATAATAAATTATATATATATATATGAGAGAGAGAGATGGAAGGAAAGCAAAACATGTTAACCACATGTTTGGGGAAAAGTCCATTTTGCAAGGACATAATGGGAACTTATTTTTATAAGAATATTAGTACTTTCTCTGTTGTGATTGTTGTTATGTTCTTTCTTGGAGGAGGGGTGTAGGTTCCCTGAGTTCTGTAAATCCCTATCTTTTGTAACTTTTTTTAAAGCCCTCTCTTATACTTTTCCTCACTTTTTTTTAAAGATTTTTATTTATTTATTTGACAGAGATCACAAGTAGGCAGAGAGTCAGACAGAGAGAGAGGGGGAAGCAGGCTCCCTGCTGAGCAGAGAGCCTGATGGGGCTGGATCCCAGGACCCTGAGATCATGACCCAAGCTTAAGGCAGAGGCTTTAACCCACTGAGCCACCCAGGTGCCCCTTTACCTCACTTTCAATTGGGGGAAATCAATTTGGCTTCCCTGCTTGGAAAATAGATCTTTTTGATCTTGTATTTTGGTTTCCAGCTGCTTGTGGATACATGCCATAGCATGTATGTATTTTACATGTAGGAACTTTTGGAGTTTCTTTTCAACACAGAAGCACTCAGGCAGATATCAAAAGAACCCAGTCCTTTAAGGAGTCTTTTTCCTTGGTGGGTCTGCTCCTCCCCTGGCTACAACTCTGAGGCTAACCTACTCTCCATTCTGGCGTTGCTAAGAACCCAAGTTCACTTGTGCCAATCTGCAGAAAGTCAAGGCCACAGAGAATCAAGAAGCTGTCCCCAAAGCGCAGCACTTGGCCTCAGCAGGAGGGGGAATAATCTGGGCAACAACAGAAGCCCTCACTTCTGGGATAGCCTGGCTAAAATACCCACATGAAGCCCAAAGGCTGGACCTGACTTTAGCCTCCCAGATACATCTGAATAAAGGGGCTGAACCAGGTCAAGGGTAGGGGTATTAAATGGAGAGTTCCCATCTTAAGAAAATTAGTGGATGACAATTCTTTAAGACCAGTGGGTCCCATTCCAACTATCAAGCAGCCCGCAAGAGGGGCCTATTTTGCCAGTCTCCTGGCTCTCACTGTTCTGCCAGCCCCAGGTTCTTGTGTCCTCCATTTGGAGCAGGATCCCTGTGATTGGGGCAAGACTTAATTCCCATGGTTGGAAGTGGAGGGAGGGAGGGAGAGTCTAGAAGAGCCAGCACCAAGGCAGCTGTGTGAGCGCGGTAGCTTGTAGTGGTTAGTTTCCCCTGGACCTGGCCAGCCTGGCTGAGTATCTTTGTCCCTGGGCAGCCTCAGCCCTTCACAGATGAGTCCCTTGAACAGCTTTAAGACCAATACCTCCCTCTGTAGGCCTGAACAAAGGTGTTCAAGGTAATCCTTTCTCAGGAAACAAAGCCCAGCCTTTTCACTGACAAATGTTGTCTGTTACCAGAGCTCTGATTCAGTGATAGCCTTCCTTGGGGGGGGGGGGTGTAGGAGAATATCACGCCCTTGACTCTGCTTGAGTGTGTGTATGGGAGGGTGGGGGGGGGGAGAAAGTCACCCTAAAACATTTTGTTCAGGCATGAAAATGTTAACTTAGATCACATTGAGGGCAGCAGGATTTAAACTTCCCTAATCCTTCTTAAAAATAGCCAATTTTTTTTAAAGCAAGTTTTTAAAAAATAGTACATTTCCTTGTTTCTAACAATAGACTGGGTCCAGAGAAACCTTAGTTCTCTAAGTTAACATGCTTAGGGCAATCTAAATACCAACACTCAAATTTCTCTTGTATATCCTAAATATTCATTTTAACTTATTGAAATGGCAGTGAGAATGAGACTGTCTCCTTTCTTCCACCTACCCTCTACTTACTTCTTCAACATTTAAAAAGAAATTGAGGTTACTGTTTGCAGTAAAACTGTAATGCAATCATACTTGTACTCATTTTTATTTTTAAATAAACATTTCCCCAGGTGCATGATGTAGACTTTAGATACCCCCTTAAACAAATGGATCACACAAATTCGTGTGTATATGTGTGTGTGTGTGTGTGTGAGAGAGAGAGAGAGAGAGAGAGAGAGAAAGAGAGATTGTATGGATGATCATTTCATATTGAAGAACACACCTATGTGAGTGTAAATTGCCTTCAAAAATTATCTGAACTCTGAGTATGGATCTCAACTCTGCAGAAGATGAGAGTTAGAGCTGTGGAATTTTGGTTTTATTTTAACAGCTAGTTGACAGCTTTGTAAAGAACTGAGATTTGTGCTATACAAATACTCACATTAGTGATGGAGAGAAGCATTTGAGTTCTACCCCTTTCCTTACCCTGCAAAGTAGAATAACTGTTTTCAAAAATATTCTATATGTATTCAATTTTGTTGAGGAGTATACATTTTGTAAGGATGAGAAAAATAAGTCACAACACACAAATAGAAACATTTCAGTAAAGATAGAGTTTTTTCCCGAGATTTCACTGCTAGAAATGGAAAGAGACCAAGCTTTCTAAAAACACTTCTAGGGAGATAATGACTCACATTATAAATACACTTATTCTTCTCTTTTCATGTTCTTAGAGCAACTCTCATCCCAGACAATTAGATTTAAACCCCTATTTAATAATCCATTCTACCATATTTTAAAAGTTGTGATAACTATACTTGCTATGAAAGGAAACCGGAATATAGTTATCGGAAATCTTGGGGATGTTGGGGAACAATACAATGAAGTTGAGAGTAAAAAGAAGTGCAGCTAACTTTCATTAGCCTTTAAGCATACTTTATAAACTCTTATGATACATATTTGTAAATAAACATCATCTCTGCCATGTATAACATATTGAAGATCATTTTGTCTTCATGGGATGATGCTTACTTTTGGAGGTGGTTGCTGAAAGTACATAATGATTGCAAAATATGCTAGCTTGGATGAATGATGGAGGTTTATTGACAAAGACAGGTTAAAGTGTTCCTAGCTTGCATACTTCTAGCTGGACACTGTTTTCAGGTGTAAAGGAGTATTTCTGATTTGGTGGGTCTGCAAACTGCTTTGAAATGACTAGTAGTGTAGAAGTACATTGCAAGTAAACCTAGTGAATTGAGATGATTCCCTATCAGTTTAATTTATGTTTTATAGTTAGTTTAGCATTCTGATTTGATTGCCTTAGTAATGTGAATTGCCAACAGCTGCTGATGATACAGCTTTAATTCTGTTTTAAAGGTCATGTAAACATGTGCCTGTAGCATAAGGAATGCAAATTCAATTCCCTTTTAATGTTTCCTCACATTCACTTCACAGCCTTCACCTAGAAAATTAGCAGGGTTTAATATAAAACTATTTTAATGTTATGATTTCATTAAAGTCCTTTTTCAATGTTTAATTTTTCCTTTCGCTGGATAAAAGTTTCCTCTACTTTGCAGTGCACAGTACATGCAACACACATCATTCATACTGGAAGGCAGAAAAACATTTCTGGTAAGATCTATTTATTTTTCCAATGCTTTTTACTAATAAAGAGCTGAGAACTTCATTTTAATCTCCCTGTAGCTGCAGGTAAAAAGGACACAAAGTAGATAATCTAACTGCATTTTGGATTGTATAGAGAGAGTCAGAATGTTGTGCACCTGTATAAGAGCTTCTAGTCAAAAGAAGTGGTACAATATGAATACAATATGAAAATGAACTAGGGCAAAGATATGTTAAGAGGAAAAAAAAAACATTTAAAATAGAGTTGAGGGCGCCTGGGTGGCTCAGTTGGTTGAGCAACTGCCCTCAGCTCAGGTCATGATCCTGGACTTCCAGGATCGAGTCCCGCATTGGGCTCCCAGCTCCTTGGGGAGTCCGCTTCTCCCTCTGACCTTCTCCTCTCTCATGCTCTCTCTCACTCATTCTCTCTCAAATAAATAAATAAAATCCTTAAAAAAATAAAATAAAATAGAGTTGACATAGACAAGAATGCTTTATTTGTTTCAAGTTAATAAAAAAGTATACACGTTATGGTTTTACATTTCTAAGACTTAAATATTGGTTGCTATGCAGAGTACTTTTTATATTATTTTCTAAAATATATTAAGGCCTTGAAAGTAGTGCAAGTATATGCCACTAGATTATATTAAAACTATAAAGTGTGCTTTAAGTAATTGAATACGTCTTTACAAAATATGCAGTTCTTAGTGGAAGAGACAGTCATGTGGGGGTGAGCGAAGTGGGGATGTAAACACACAGGTTGAAATAAAATGGAAAGCTTAACTTAATGTTTGTGGTAATATTATTGTACTGTTTTAGTTTATATCTCTGTTGTGTGAATATCTCTAACCTAAAACTTGTTTGCACTGGAACTTAGCTAGAGATGATTTTTAAAATACATTTCTCCTTAAATCAGAATGGCCAAGCAATGGGAGTGTTTAAAAAGTATAAATAAAAATATTTAAATAAATGACCTTTTAGCATATTGTTAATAAAACAAAAATTAAAATAAAAAATCTCTAAATGAAGTCTGAATGTGATGAGTCTCAAATGCAGTTTCATTTGGTGTTAAGGAAAAAGAATTCAAAAGTTTGGACTTCAATTATGCAAGACAACTTCCATGCCAGTCTAGGAAAAAGGTTTTGTTCTGTGTTTGTGTTTAAAATTCACAACACGTGAATAATCATGAATGCTCATAGAGTAAAGGAGCTAAGGCCATGAAAATCTTAAGTGCTGATCTAAGTGGTTGACTTTTTAAAAATTTGTTTTGTTTTCTCTTGTTTTAAATTTTGCCCCTGGTTTGCTGCTATGCGTTTTTTCGGACACTTTTTTTTTTTCTTTTTCTTAGTAACAGAGAACTCATCATACAAAGTTTGTATTTAAAGCCTGGAAAAAATTGCCACATTTTCATTAACACTTTGGATTCTAGCAATATAATACAGCCGAGATAGCTGATTGGAGATAAAATCAGTATGAAAGTAGACTCTGCTTTCTGTGATTTGCCCCCCCCCACCTTATGTTAGTATAAGTTAGAATTCAAATTGCATGGAGATAAATTTGGTCTTTGTTGTTATTTTTACATAATCTTAGTATTGGTTTATATATGTTCTTAGAATGAAAACCACAACTGGGAAAGTTATATCACACATCAAATTATAAAAATTCCCAATGTATTTTGCTTTTGATAGAAGATCGTTAGTTAAGTGACTATTGTCCTGCTTAAGAGAATTTAAATTGTACAATGACGCAAGCCCTACATTTTTGAGCAATAGATTCTAAAGAGCAAATTTCTGGCTTTTCATCCTGATTTAAAAGTTTAAAGACTCTGTTCACAAAAGTGTTCTTTTAAATAGAAACAGGCAGTAAATAAAATAGAACTCTGCATGGAGTTCTGTGTGTCACGTCTGAGCTGAAAGATCATCACTCACTCATCTGGTTGTGGGCATTTGATGCCACCTTAGATGATATGCATCCACAGGTGTCATTTTTAATGTAGGTACACATTTTCCTTTGATGGTGCTTTGAAGGCCAGTTTTTTGTGAAAAAGATACAAAGATACTTCTCACAGTTGAAAATTAACTATTTCATGACCATTCTAGTGCACCAAAAGAGAGATTCTTATTCATGTGTGGGTGGTATGTTATCCTAGGAAAGTGCTTTGTCTGGAGTAGCTGGACTGAAAATCGCATTTAAAAATAGAAAAGAAAAACCACAAGGAAACAAAGAAACAAACCTTGACATTTACGTCTAATCCAGACATGTTATAACCTACTTGCTAGATAGTTAATAGCCATGCTTCTTCAAATTGTGTGCATATGCAAACATATCCTGAAAACAAACCAGGGTGCTTTATAATGCAGTTAATCCTACTATTGCTTTCAGATTTCTTTCAACTGCAACCTATTTCCATAATTTTCCAATATTCAGTATCTTCCCCCATTGGGCAAAGACACCTTCTATTTGTGTTCTGAGAATGAGTGATTTGACCATAAATAGGTTATAGAGAAGCAGTTTGTGCTGACTCTGTTGGTGTCCTTATCATTAAGTAGCTTTAAATATGAAGGGTTTTAAATGACTTTATTAAATTAAATATGGCATTGTAAAACCCCTGTCTTGTGCCATATCACTATATAGTAAGACAGATGGAAATTCTTTGTTATACCTACTCAGAGAAAGTTTATATACATTTACTTAAAATCAACTTCATTAGAACAAAGGGAAACACAATGTGCTTGAAACAATGAACCACAATTCAACATTTCCTAACAATATATGTTCTTGTATGTTCTACTATGTGTTTTTCTTCGTTATCTTCTTATATCTGAAGTTCTATTACCGCCCCTTTACCCTCCACCCCATGTATTTGATCATTTCTCTAAGTCCCTTGGCTGAACCAATCTCTTTTCATGCAGAGGATAAAAAGAGAAGAACTTCAAAGTAGGTTCAGGTAATTAACAGCTGAGGGGAATATAATCTAAACCATAGTCCCTGCTTTGCACCCAGGCTGGATCGCTGAGCCAGCCGGCAAGGGAGCACCTATTCCCTATAGCATCTAAATCTGCTTCCTCTGAACAGCACTGCCAGGCCTCCAGTTATCACATCTGCATTTCAAACACCATGGCTCTGGCATTAATTATTAATTAGCCTACAGTCACCCTAGAGGATTCAAGTTCCAGTCTGCACATACTTATTCATTGACCTCTATCTTAGTTTTTGTTGGGGAGAAAAAACCCAGAAGAATGCTTAATAATTTCCTTTCTCTCAGACCTTCTGTTCTAGTTTCATGGAGGAGAAACAGTATATTTTCCAAGTGGGAATAATCACACAGCGGCCCCAAAATTTGTTTACAGTAAAATGCTTTGTCAAACGATTAGGGCATAGAAGGAGTAGAATGCTTTTTATATGGTATTGAGTGATGAAATGTACTTTTTAATGTTCAACACACTGACTGTAGTTTCCTCAAATTGGGAGATATAGTCATGAGACAAAGTCAAATATTCCTTAGCTCTCAGTGAGGGCAAGTGCGGAATTTGTAAAGTAAAATAGATTTCATCCTTGGAAAATATATGTGCATGATCAGTGACTAGTGAGAGGAGCATCAGATGCTGGAATGTCCAACAAAATTATGAACACAAAAATTATTTTTTTAAAAAGGTAGATCTCTTAATTTTGGTTTATTTCCAACAGAAATCTAAACATGCTCCTTTCTTGCTAGTAAATATTTTAGTGTGTAAATCAATTATTAAGCTATTTGTGATAAACCTATGGGCCTAAATGTAGAAGCCTTTACATAATAGAAGAGAGATTAATTGAGTTGAGCTGAGAGTTATATAAAGCCGGGTTTATATCTCAGTCCTACCACTTAAAAAGTGGCCTTAAATCTATATCATTTCTGGAACTGTGACTTCCTTTTAGGAAAATGAGGATAACTTTGGGACCTACATCACGGAGTTGTTATGAGAATTAAATGGCATGGTGCATATAAATTGCTTGTCATATTCGTCATAGTGCCTGACATACAATAATGTTCAATAAGTGTTTGTTATTTTAATAATATTTGCTCAATTATTTTATTGTGAGATTTCTATAGTTTCTCTTAATTTGGTTTTATTTAGATGTCAATTTGTTACTGAATATATTGCCCAATATGGGAGCTTTCAATAACTGCTATCATTTGCTTTCCTACTACCACTCACTTGCCATGGTAATTGCCTGCTTTTTCACTCCCAATATTGTTTTCTTGCTTTGTACTCTTACATTGTTTCTGGAATCTAGTCATCATGACTGAAAATATCCTCCCCTTAATACGAGAGCTCCTGTGTGGCTTTCTCGAACATTTCAACTTTTATCATTCACATGTGGAACATCCTCTAGAAAGAGTCCCTATAAGCTATTTCTATCCCTGAAATTCATCCATGAAGTCCTCCCAGAGTAAAATGTGACAAGAGTAGAATTGAGACACAAGTCTATCTACCTCTGTCAAGACTGAGAGTCTGCTTCTAATACTGAAGTGGAAGGAGATGGTATCCTGTTGTCCTGAGTTTAAATTCAGAAATACTATCCCATGCAAAATAAATCTGTAAGTGGGAGGTAAGGCTGAGTACAATAAAATCACACAATGTTTTGATTGTTTCACTTATTTTGGAACAGTAAGTATTTTGCTTAATGATTTATACATTTTAAAGTTCTTATTTTACCACAGTTTTCATTGTCACCATTCACATCGGAGGACAATTAGGTTAGTCAAATAAATGAATCAACGGAGGTAAGAATGTTAATTTTTAAGGAAAGATAATTCTATAAAAGTGGATTTTAAATAAATAGCACATGTACAGGTATAGAGAACCTATAAAAATAGTTACTTAAAGAACCGCTATATTATGGAAATGGTCAATGGTCAATGAATCAGAGTTCTCTAGGAACATGGGGTATGGCTCTATATTAGGTCTTGCTCTATTCTTCATGTTTTAATGAACAGCTGAAATAAAAGCATAGAAACCATACTTAGATAATTTCAGGGATAGTTAATACAGTATACGAAAATTAAAATTCTGAAAGACTTCAACAGTGTGGAATGTTGGGATAAAATCTTGATACAGAGAAACTTGAAGTTATATGTGACTTCAAAAGTCATATAAATTAATGCAGAAATCTTTTCTACAACATTCTTAAGGAATGTCCTCTGGTCTTTGCTGATGTCGACTGGTAAGCAGCTCACCACATGCAAAAGCATCTTATTCCATTTTGGCACAGGTTTGTTAGAAAGCTCTTTTTTATATTGAACTCAAGTCTTCTAACCTTCTAGTTTGACAAGACAATTTCTGTTTCCGTATGCCATATCTTTAAATATCCAAAAATTTCTCTGCCTTACCTTCTTCATTTTCTCCAGTCTTAAAATCCTCATTTATTCTACCCATTTATCGCTGAATTGGTTTTTTTTAAGATTTTATATATTTATTTGACAGACAGAGTTCACAGGTAGGCAGAGAGGCAGCCAGAGAGAGAGGAAGGGAAGCAGGCTCCCTGCTGAGCAGAGAGCCTGATGTGGGGCTCAATCCCAGGACTCTGGGATCATGACCTGAGCCAAACGCAGAGGCTTTAACCCACTGAGCCACCCAGGTGCCCCCGCTGCATTGGTTTTAAGGTCACTCACTGTATTAGTCTATGTAACCTGCCATAAAAAATACCATAAACTAATATGGCATAATACTAATAATACCATAGGCTTAAAAAACAAACATTTATTTCTCACTGTTGTGAGCTGGAAGTCCAAAATCAGAGTTTCTGAATGTTTGGGTCAAATGCTGTTGAGGGCTGTTTTCCTGATTTGCAGATGGCTTCCCCCTTGCTGTGTCCTCATGTGGGACAGAAAGGGAGAGCAAGAGAGTGAGAGAATGAGAGAGCATGTGCACACCTGAGAGAGACAGAGGGAGAGAGAGATAAATCTGCCTCATAAATTTTATCAGATTAGGATACCAGACTTATGACCTCGTTTAACCTTAATTGTTTCCTAAAGACCCTAACTCCAAAGATACAGTCACATTAAGGGATTGGGCTTCAGCATATGAATTTGGAAGGAGGACACCATTCAGTCCATAGCACTCATTTGTCCTAGATTCCATACACTTAGCACTCTGGTGTGGTCAAAACTACTCTTATAATGTAGTGAACGAGAGTAATTCAGATGATATTTGAACAGTACAAGTAACAATGGGACTATTGCTCTTTTTTAACAATAAATTATAATTTTGTTAATATGACCTAAGATTGCATTCAGTTTTTCAGTAGCTATGGAGAATATATAAATACTAAGGAAGAAAACAATCCCACCAGTTACATTTAACATTTGGGTGATATTTTTGCATTTTCTTTGCTTTTAAATATATACATATAATTGTGATAATACTTTAAGAAATTTTATATGCTTAGGGTGCCCGGGTGGCTTAGTTGGTTAAGCGTATGCCTCTTGATTTTGGCTCAGTTCATGATATCAGGGTTTTGAAATCAAGCCCCATATTGGGCTTCACACTAAGTGGGGACTCTGCTTGAGATTCTCTCTGTCCCTCTCTTTCTGCCCCTCACCACTGCTCTCTCTCTCTCTCCCACACTCTAAAATAAATAAATCTTTATAAAAAGAAATTTTATATACGTTTGTTTTCAATGTGACATTACATTATACAAATTCTCTATGTTATTACAAATTCTTCCTAAATATTTTTTAGATGTTCCATACTATTTCATCTATTTTTAGGGAATTTTGAAGTTTATTAATTTTTTTAGCAAGCTCTACAGCCAACGTGGGGCTTGAAGTTATAACTCCCAAGATCAAGAGTTGCATGCTCTTCAGACAGCCATCCAGGCACCCCAGATATTATTTCTTCTTAAGGATATACCATAATTTACACACATATTCTCCTTTTGTTGACTTTTCAAACAAGTCATATGTAAATTTAAATTTTTGTAATGTTTTATGCATTTTCATTCTTAGTTTTAGCCTAAGGATTCACACACACATACACACCATGATTTTATCACAAATATTAGCTATTCTTCTTATGACTGTGTTATGTGCAAATTAAAGACCCTTCTATATCATGGTCTACATTGAAAAAAAAAACTGTTGAAAATGATAAGACCAAAGACAGAGCCAAAGTTTTGCTGATGGAGATTTTTGTTCAGGTTTACAAAGGTTTTTTAATCATACTCTTTAAGAAAATTTGTATATCAAATAATGAATGGATTTCATCTAGCAAAAATTTGTATCTACCGGCTGAAACACATGGGATTTTAAAACCAAAGGAGACCTTAGATAATCATATAGTCCAGGCCCCTAATATGAAATTTTTAATGATTTGTTAAAAGACCACCATGTCATCTGACTCCCTCCTCAGTGGGAAGCCTGCTTCTCCCTCTTCCTCCGCCCGCTGCTCTTCCTGCTTGTTCTCTCTCTCTCTCTCTCTCTGCCAAATAAATAAATAACAATCTTTAAAGAAAAAATAAAAGGCCACCATGTGTGTGGCAGTCTTATCTAGTAATCCTATCAGGAAAAGAAATGAAATTTGTTCAACGTGAATTGTTTTTGGTTAACCTATGATGACTCCTATGATCACCCCTGGATTTTTTTAAGTTCTCATAAAATTTTTCATAATCTATTTGAGAACTTTATTGGGCAATGATAGTAAGCTTACTGGTCTATAGTTTCTAGTATCTATCTTTGCTCTCTAGTTAAGATTCAGTTGTTATCTGCCAGTTAACTGGCTCTTACATAAAAAAAACAATGTGATGAAAATACAGAATTATAATTTTATGTTACTAATCAGCACCAGGTTTGGGCGCAAAAATATTACAGAATTATCATTACAAAGTATGTCTACAAGAAGCACTGCCTCTTCTGGTAGAAAGCTGCGATAATAGGAGATGTGTGAAGACTTTTTATGGTTTCAGGTTTCACACTTAGGTCTATAATCGATTTTGAATTTATTGTTCTGTGTGGTGTAACAAAGTGGTCCAGGTTCATTCTTTTGCATGTAGCTGTCCAGTTTCCCCAACACCATTTGTTGTAGAGACTGTCTTTTTCCCATTGTGTATTCTTTCCTTCTGTGTCAAGGATTAATTGACCATACACTTTTGGGTTAATTTCCAGGTTTTCTATTCCATCTTATTGATATATGTGTCTATTATCTGTGCCAGTACCATGCTGTTGTAATCACTACAGCTTTGTAATACAACTTAAAGTCAGGAATTTTGGTGCTTCTACCTTTGCTTTTCTTTTTCAAAGTTACTTTGGCTATTCAGGGTCTTTTGTGGTTCCATAAAATTTTAGGATTGTTTGTTTAAATGTATAGATCTCTTAACAATATTTGCTCTTCCACCTCATGAGCATGGAATGGCTTTCCAATTCTTTGTGACATCTTTAATTTCACCCGTGTTTTATACTTTTCAGAGTACAGGTCTTTCACTTCTTTGGGTAGGTTTATTACTAGGTATTTTTAAAAATTGGATGTAATTGCAAATGGAATTTTTATTTGTTTCTTTTTCTGCTGCTTCATCATTAGCATATAGAAAGAAATGCAACAGATTTTTGCACAATGATTTTCTATCCTGAAACATTAGTGAATTCATTTATCAATTCTAGTAGTTCTTTGGTGGAGTCTTTTGTATTTTCCTATATGGTTTATGCCATCTGCAAATAGTGAAAGTTTTCATTCTTCTTTACCAATTTGAATGCCTTTTGTTTTTGTTGTTGACTGCTGTGGCTAGGACTTCCAGTAGTTTGTTGAATAAAAGTGGTGAGTACACATGCTTTAGTTGTTCCTAACAGGGGGAAAGCTCTCAGTTTTTCCCCATTGAGTATGACATTCATTGTGGGTTTTTAATATACGGCCTTTATTATATTCAGTTATGTCCTCTCTAAACCTATGTTGTTGAGGGCTTTTATTATGAATTAGTATTGTACTTTGTCAAATGCTTTTTCTTTTTTTTTAAAGATTTTATTTATTTATTTGACAGAGCGAGATCACAAGTAGGCAGAGAGGCAGGCAGAGAGAGAGAGGAGGAAGCAGGCTCCCTGCCAAGCAGAGACCCCGATGGGGGACTTGATCCCAGGACCCTGAGATCATGACCTGAGCCAAAGGCAGAGGCTTAACCCACTGAGCCACCCAGGCGCCCATAATGCTTTTTCTATGTCTGTTGGATGATCATATGGTTTTAAGAGTTTCTCTTAATGATGTGACATAACACATTGATTGATTTGTGAATACTGAACCACCCTTTCATCTACGGAATAAATCCCACTTGATCATGGTGAAGGACATTTAAAAAAATATTTTATTTATTTATTTGACAGAGAGATCACAAGTAGGCAGAGAGGCAGGCAGAGAGAGAGGAGAAAGCAGGCTCCCTGTGGAGCAGAGAGCCTGATGTGGGGCTCGATCCCAGGACCCTGATATCATGACCTGAGCCAAAGGCAGAGGCTTTAACCCACTGAGTCACCCAGGTGCCCCAAGGACATTTTTTAATGTGTTGTTGGATTTCATTTTCTAGTATTTTGTTGAAGATTTTTGCATGCATGTTCCTCAGAGATATTGGTTTGTAGTTCTTTTTTTCAAATTTTTATTTAAATTCTAGTTACTTAACATAGAGTACAATATTAGTTTCAAGATTAGAATGTAGTGGTTCATCACTTAAATACAGCACCCAGTGCTCATTATAAAAAGGGCCCTCCTTAATGCCCATCACCCATCTAGCCCATCCCAAACCAACCTCCCTCCTTTAACCTTCAGTTTGTTCTGTATCATTAAGAGTTATAGGCAACTAGTGAATCATTCAACATTATATCAAAATCTAAAGATGTACTATATGTTGGCTAATTGAATTTAAATTCAACAAAAGGGTCTCTTATGGTTTGCTTCCCTCCCTCTTTTCCCCCTCCTATATGTTCATCTGTTTTGTTTCTTAAATTCCACATGAGTGAAATCACATGATTTTGTCTTTCTCTGACTCACTAATTTTGCTTAGAATAATACACTCTAGCTCCAGCCACATCATTGTAAATGGCAAATTTCTATTCCCTTTTGATGGCTGAGTAATACTGCATTGTATATATAACATGTCTACTTTATCCATTCATAAGTGGATGGAAATTTGGGCTATATACATAGGTTGATATTGTTGATAATACTGCTAGAATTTTGGGGTTCATGTATCCCTTGGAATCTCTATTTTTATATTCTTTGGGGAAATACTTAGTAGTGCAGTTGCTAGGTCATAAGGTAACTCTCATTTTAACTTTCTGAAGATTTCCATACTGTTTTCTAGAAAGGTTACACCAGTTTGCATTCCTATCAGCAGTGCAAGAGGTTTCCCCTTCCTCCACATCCTTGTCAAAACCTGTTGTTTATTGTGTTGGTTAATTTTAGCCATTCTTACGGGTATGAGGTGATATCTCATCATGGTTTTGATTTGTATTTTCCTGATGATGAGTGATGTTGAGCATCTTTTCATATGTGTTACCATGTGGATGTCTTCTTTGGAAAAATAGCTCTTCATGTTTTCTGTCCATTTCTTTACTGGATTATTTGGTTTTGGGGTGTTGAGTTTTATCAGTTCTTTATAGATTTTTTATTCTATAACTCTTTATCAGATATGTAATTTGCCATGTCTTCTCCCATTCCATAGGCTCCCTCTTAGTTTTGTTTATTGTTTCCTTTGCTGTGCAGAAGATTTTTATTTTGATGAAGACCCAGTACTTCATTTTTGCTCTTGTTTCCTTTCCTTCTGGTGATGTGGCTAGTAAAAAGTTGCTATGGCTGATGTCAAAGATGTTGTTGCCTGTGTTCTTCTCTAGGATTTTGATGGTTTCTTGCCTCACATTTAGGCTTTATCCATTTTGAGTTTATTTTTGTGTATGGTGTAAGAAAGTGGTCTGGTTTCATTCTTTTGCGTGTGGCTCTCCCATTTTCTCAACACCATTTGTTGAAGAGACTGTATTTTTTCTATTGGATATTCTTTTGTGCTTTGTTGAAGATTAGTTGACCATATAGGTGTGGGTCCATTTCTGGTTTTTCTATTCTGTTCCAATAATATATGTGTCTGATTTTGTCCATGTACCAAACTGTCTTGATCACTACAGCTTTGTCATACAGCTTGAAGTCCAGAATTGTGATTCCTGTAGCTTTGCTTTTCTCTTTTGGAATCCTTTGGCTATTTGGATTCTTTTGTGCTTCCATAAAATTTTCAGATTGTTTTTTCCACCTCTGTGAAAAATGCTGATGGCATTTTATAAGGATTGCATGAGAAGTGTAGATTGCGTAGTATAGACATTTTAATAATGTTTATTCTTCTGATCCATGGGCATGGGATGTTTTTCCATTTTTTTTGTTTCCTTTACAATTTGTTTCATAAGTGTTCTATAGTTTTCAGAATACGGATATTTACCTCCTTGCTTAGGTTTATTCCTGGGCTTCTCATATTTTTTTTTTTTTTTGGTGCAGTTGTAAATGCAATTGATTCCTTGATTTCCTTTTCTGTTTCTTCGTTGGTGTATAGAAATGCAACAGATTCTGTATGTTGATTTTATAACCTGCAATTTTCTTGAATTCAGGTATTAGGTATAGGAATTTTTTTGGTGGAGTCTTACAATGGTTTTGTTTTGTTTTGCTTTGTTTTGTTTTGCTTTGTTTTTGTTTCTGTTTTCACTTATAATATCATGTTGTTTGCAAAGAGTGAAAGTTTGACTTCTTCCTTGCCAATTTGGATCCCATTTATTTCTTTATGTGACTTAATGCTGACATTAAGTCTTCCATTACTATGTTAAATGGTAATGGAGGAGTAGATATCCCTGTCTTGTTCCTGACTGTAGACAAAAAACAGAAACAAAAACAAAAACAAAAAAGAAAAAAAACAATACCAAAACAAAACCAACCAACCAAACAAACAAACAATAAATCTCTCAGTTTTTTCTCACTGTGGATGATATTAGCTTCTGGGTCTTTGGTATATGGCCTTTGTGATGTTGAGGTATGCTCCATCTATCCCCACTTTGTGGAGGGTTTTAAATATCAAGAATGGTTGCTGTATTTTGTTAATTCCTTTTTCTGCATCTGTTGACAGAATCATGGTTCTTATTCCTTCTTTTATTAATATGGTGTCTTACATTGTTTGATCTACAATATTGAACAACCCTTTGAGCCCAGGAAAAAATTCCATTTGATCATGGTGAATAATTCTTTCAAAGTTCTATTGGATTCAATTTGCTGGTATTTTGTTGAGAAAATTTACATTCATATTCATCAGGGTTATTAGCCTGTAGTTCTTCTTGCTAGAATCCTAGGATGAGTTTAGAAGTTTTCCTTCCATTTCTGTTTTTTGGAATAGTTTGAGAAGAATATGCATTTTTTTATGATTTTTTTAATTTCTTTTCAGCATAACAGAGTTCATAGTTTTACACCACACCCAGTGCTCCATGCAATGTGTGCCCTCCACAATACCCACCACCTGGCTCCCCCAACCTCCCACCCCCCCCTCAAAATCCTCAGGTTATTTTTCAGAGTCCATAGTCTCTCATGGTTCATCTCCCCCCCAATTTCCCTCAACTCCCTTCTCCTCTCCATCTCCCCATGTCCTCCGTGTTATTGGTTATGCTCCACAAATAAGTGAAACCATATGATAATTGACTCTCTCTGCTTGACTTATTTCACTCAGCATCATCTCTTCCAGTCCCGTCCATGTTGCTACAAAAGTCGGGTATTCATCCTTTCTGATGGAGGCATAATACTCCATAGTGTCTATGGACCACATCTTCTTTATCCATTCGTCTGTTGAAGGGCATCTTGGTTCTTTCCACAGTTTGGCGACCGTGGCCATTGCTGCTATAAACATTGGGGTACAGATGGCCCTTCTTTTCACCACATCTGTATCTTTGGGGTAAAAACCCAGTAGCGCAATTGCAGGGTCATAGGGAAGCTCTATTTTTAACTTCTTGAGG